>JAJPUD010034534.1:0-10785 GCA_023553655.1 Myrmecobius fasciatus
CATCATCATCATCATTATTATTGTCATTGTTACAACTTCATATACCTGTGAAATTTTCACCTTGCAATATAACCTCCATTTAGAGACAGAACTCATAATAAATTTGGATCAGTGGGTGAATTTTCATGAGTGGAAACACAAATACATTTATGATTATTGTCTCATGTGTTTGCATTTGAATCCTCATTTGGGATACAAATGTGCTCAGAACATTTGGATTGAACCTGTTTTCATGGATATGGGGAACTCTCAATAAAGAAAAGACATGTAATGCATATGGACATTTGCTTTGTAACCCAGAAGGATAGATCATTGCCTACGGGAATAGAGAAGGTAAAAGGGTTCAGGGTGAAACCAGTATGTGTCAGAGAAGGTTCTTGAATTCAGATTTTCCTGCCTTCCAGGCCCAATTCTCTATCCACACTATTACATTACCTCTCCCAAGAACAGAGGTGCTTAATATAAATTACTTGTTGACTGACAGATACGATAAAGTTCATTTAATAGTAATTTCTTAGGCATTTACTGCATTCAAAGTACTATTAAGTGTTGAGGGATATGCAAAAATTATTTACTGCCAGATACCTGCCTTTGGAGAGATTACAATCTAGAAAAATCAAGCCCTGATATTTCATATAATTTTTAGAATTGATAGAACCTTATTAGTCACCAAAGCAAAGCTAAACTCCAACTCTGGCTCCATTTCTCAAGAAACTCCCACAAGTCAAAAGAGAGTGAAAATAAGCCTGAAGCTCAAATAAAAACCTAGTAAACATAATCTTTAATGAAATCAAAAAGTAGAATGAATACAAAGAGTAGAAAATGCTCACTCTTACTATAAAGTGACTTAAAATCATAGCCTCACTGTAGCTTTGTCAGTGCTAGGGGTTAGAGTTATGACCCTAAACAAGGATGCTTGTCCTGAAGGTAATGCTGGTTGGGTTCTGAGGGAGGATCTAAGGCCGTAGAACTCCTCTGGCATCTCTCCTGGAGGGGGTTCACAACCTCTCCACGATGCACCAACAAGCCTGTGTTGGAGGGGGGGACGCTGTTGCTTTTATGCAGCTGGGTGATGTCTATAGCTGCCCTTGATGCTGCCCAGCCCACCTGGCTGCCAGGGCCCAGTGGAATCAGAGCAGACCCACCGCCTCTCAATCACCAGGTTCAATCACCCGGCTGCCTGCCCTGGCACACCTCTTAATTGGGTTTTAATCGAAGTAATCTGATAACTAGTCCTGGCTGTCCACGCTAGGACTGTGGGTACCAAAAGCTTCCCATTTAGCTCCTCTTGGAGTCTACACTAAGGCTGCCTCCCTGCTGACCCTTGTCAAAGAACCCCATCTGCTGGTTGCCACGGTAACTGAAGGGACCAATTGAGCTAAGCAGAGAATGTCTCAGAAATAAAACGGGCAGCCAAAGGAATTCTGCTATGAGTAATAAATCACTTAGTAAAAAAGGGGTCCTTGCACAACTTTAAGTGTTATGGTAATATGATTGTACAATTTTTCCAGACAAAGGGTTCACGGTAGATCATGAAGATCGGCTCTGCTCACAGGTTTATCTGAGAGTCAACAAAATCAAATTGCTTAAGAGACAGATACCTACAGAGCAATGTATGTAGAAGCATGGGGAAAGAACACCTCTATTAAGTTACTTCCTAAGATTTTCACAGGAAACTGCATTTAAGAGAATTCATTTTGGAAAAGTGAAAAGTATTACTTTGTCCAGACCTGCCAATATGTCCTGTTGCAGAACAACAATGAAGACTAGAAACTCATCGGTAATGTAGTATTGGAAATTCGCTTGGGATGCTGAAAGGATGCCCATGGACCAAAGGCACTTTGGTCTTCCGGACTCCCAAGATAACCTCTCTATCCCCCATACCACATTGCCTCTCTTATGTTGTAGGTGCTAGAGAGACATACAAATATTTTTCTGGATGGAGAAAATGGACAGAGAGAAAAGATGTTCTGTATATTCCCCCCAAATTATATTAGAAGTTAAGTGGTATGCATATATGTACATATACATACATGGACATGTACACATATTTTGCATAAATATTAGGCTTGCCTCAAGATGAAGACTACAATGAAAGCAACCAAGTAATTACCTATCCCAAATGGAATTTTGATATTAGAATTCAAAATGCTAAAATAAAAACCTATTAAGCACAATCTTTGACAAAATCAAAAATTAGAATGAATACAAAGAGAATAGAAAAATTTCACTCTTACTATAAGGTGACTTAAAATCATAGCCTCATTTGTAGCTTTGTCAATGCTAGGTGTTGTAATTATGACCCAAACTAGCACTACAGGAGAAATAACTGGTTGTTAAGTGTATAATATTAGTTGTTCCACAGGACTATCAAAGAGAGAGGGGTAGAAAATTTTTTTCTATGGAATCTTTCTTATAAAATGGGGGAAAAAAATTCTGGATTAAATATGAGAGAAAAAGGGGAGAAAGAGGAGTAAAATAAAGACCACCACTGGACTGAGGTACTCTAGTGTCCAGCTCACTTTGAATGGTCTTTTTAATATATATTCTGCTTTTTGGCCCTGTGAGTTTAAGGATTATTGTGTGTATTACAAAAGCTCCTGGAGGTGCTCTTCATCAAAGTGTTGCTTCTATAAAAAATCCTATAAAAAAAAATCCTATATCCCAGTTGCAGCTCTGAGGTGAGAATATGTTACCTATAGGCTGATTATCATAAATTTATAACTTTGTAAAGCTGAAAACTATTTTAAAGATCACCTTGAAGAAGGAAGGGAAGGAGGAAAGAAGGAAGGGAGGGAGGGAGGGAGGAAGGAGGAAAGGAAAGAAAAGAGAAAGGAGAAAGGAAGGAAGGAAATAAGCATTTAGTAAGCACCCAATATATGTCAGTCACAGTGCTAAATGCTTTAGGACTATTATCTCATTTGATCCTCTCAACAATCATGTGAAGTAGGTGCAATTTTTATTTCCATTTTTATAAATGAAGTAGCAAGTAAATAACATCACTATGCATTTATCATAGTGCCTGGCATGTGTTGCCAGGCAATTAATAAATGCTTATTTCTTTCCTTCCTTCCTTCCTTCCTTTTTCCCTCTTCCCTCCCTCTCTCCTTTCTTTCCTTCCCTTCCTTCCTTCCTTCCTTTTTCTTTCCTTCCTCCCTCCCTCTTTCCCTTCCTTCCCTCCTTCCTTCCTTCCTTCCTCTCTCCCTTCTTTCCTTCCTTCCTTCCACAATGGTTAATTGACTTGTCCAGAGTCACACAGCTGGTAATCTCGGCTGAGGCCATATTTGAACTTAGGTCTACTTGACTCCAGACTCGGCACTGTGCCACAGTTACCTCAATTCCTTCATTTAAAAAATGAGGCTCAGGGAAGTGATATGATTTGGCAAGGATCTGGTCAATGGCTAAGGAGGTATATAGTGCTCTTTTAACTAAACCACAATATGCTCTCTGGCCATCAATCAAAACTAAGAAATGAATTTTAAGAAAAGTTACTCAGAAATGCTCCTGGTTTCCACTTAATCCTGTCCCTCAGCATTCCTTGGTAGGCCAGGAAGGTGACGTAAGAGTGACTAGCCCTGGATGCCATGTCGTTTTCTTTTCCCCTGGTAGCATCAGTGAGTACACCAGGGACTGAGGAGCTAGGGGCAAAAAATCACGTGAAAAGAGTATACAAGAAGCTGTGGTGGCAACTGTCATGCTATACACCCCTTCCCCTGAAGTAACAGGTTCCCCCACTAGCAATGGGTAGCCAGTGGAGAAGAGTTTCAGTTTTCCCCCAACTTTTTTTTCCATGCTCATGGGATGCTCTTGGATAGAATCATCCATCAAGATTATTTCCTGTTATTTTTTTTTTCTTTTTTCAGAGTAACTGCCACCCAGAAACACATTAGGGAAAGAGGAAAAAATTAACATCTTTGATGCTGGCAATAAAATATTTCAGCTTCAATGTTTCAGCAAATTCTATCTTTTCAAAGAAATAGGGAGTGGATGTGTGAACAGACTAGAGGCCCTTTATATTTTTTGCAGGATAGAAAACACATCCCTAAGGATCAATCATTTCTCATTTCCCTAATCCATATTTTTCAACAGATGTGCTACATATTAAGCCTTTAACAGAAAAAAAATCTACCTTTCACAAATTAAAATCTCTCTCTTGACCCATATCTTAAGAGTTCCTTCTTCTGATAGGACTGAGGAAAAATCAGTTAACCTTTTCCCTAAATCAACTGCCCTCCTTCTCTGCAGCAATTTTTTGCCAACACTTTCAATATGGCCAGTACTGTGCACCAAGTCAAATAGATGTGTTCTTGGGGATGTGTTTTACCCTTCCTCTATGACAACCCATTGCCTCCTTTTCCTTTTAGACCCACAGGCTGGGTGGGCGAGCCTGTTTCCTCACAGGATACACTTGGCAGGGCTTTGAATCAGTGCTCCTTGTTCCAGGAGAAGTGTGTTGCTGGGGGGAGAGAGATGTGATGAGCATCCCATTTGGGAGGGGGCTGGGGAACAGAGCATCTGGCTCAGTTAGACATCATGGGGACTGTCAGAGGTCTGGGGTTTTGGCAGAAGGGAAGGGATTAAACAGAGAAGGTGGCAGTTGAGAAGAGGAGGAGATGAATGAAGCCTTCATTAACTCACTGATGAAATCGTAAACAGATAATCTGAGTAAAGGGAAATTTTGTTTCCCAGTGATATGAAAGGTGCTGGATGACTATATTTGGGTTTTTTGCTTGTTAGTTACTTACTTATATCTAAATAAATGAATCATCATTTGTTGATGAGAGTGTTGGGTCTCAAATTTCAGTCAAAAGAATACAAAGAATACAGTTCTTTGTTGATAAAGATGTAAAGCAATATGATAGGCAGATTGTTTAAAAGAGTCTAACCTAGAATTTAGTTGTCTTTGAAACCATCAAATACTATAGCTGCTCAAATAGATTTGCTGATAAATTGTGAGAATTTAATTCAAGAAGGATGAAGTAAAAAGGGAACCGTCTTTCCCAGCACCCAAATCAACACAGGAAATTTCTCCACCCCTTCTTCACACTTAAAAAAAAAATCAAAACCCAAACCCAAAAAGCAAATTAAATTTGCAATTGTTTCTAAGTCCTAGAAAACTGGACTTGCAGGTTCCATGCAAATACTGTGTATGAAATCTTGATGGAATAACTTCCTAAATAGTTTCCCATGCATTGTTGACCCTGTCCCTTACAAGGTCACATACATTCCAATTCCAAATGCTTTGTCTCTGTTCACTATCCCTCTTTCTTTTTCCTTCTTCCAATCCTCAAACACTGGAACCTTTATATACACTGCCACTCTGAGACAGCATGGAATAATCAGTATATTAATTCAACTCTAACACAATCTGCCCAACCTGAGCTCTTTCCTTCAGAAACAGTTTGCCTTTAAAAAGAAACTCCCAGCATGAACCTCATAAGAAGCGGCATGAAGACAGTGCATGTGGTGCTTGGGCACACGGTGTAGAATTAAAAGAGAATTTTTCACTTTGTTTCCTCAATGCCATGTGCGTAATGTACATGTGGACCAAACTGACATCAGACATTTAAAGAAAGGGAGAAAAAGGAGGGAGGAGGGTGGTAGGGGAGGAGGGGTGCTGATGGGAGAGGGAAAGAGAGGGAGAAAATATGTTGATAAAAACAGTAACTTCTGTTAATCTACATTTTTCAGTCACTGTCTTAATTAAAAATGTTAAGAAATATGTTTCAGTTTAATTGTACTGTTTTGGTAAATTCTAATGCAGAAAAATTTTGACTCCAGCAATTTGAATGGCAGCTTCTAATCCCCATGGCAGTGGATCTTCCTATAGGCAGACAGAATAACTCAAATTCAGTCAAAAGAGAAAAAAAATTGGGGCAGGAGGATTTCCCATTGTGTGGTTTACATGTTAAATAATCACAAATGTGTTCTTTATAATATGCTCCACCACACAGACTCCAGTATGAGGATGTCACAAAGATGTAATAAAATCCTAGTTCTTAAGATGGTGAGCATGACATTAGCTCTGGGAAAACAAGAGAAAAAAATGTTTGCTAAAATATGAGGAATATTGGAAGATTAGTCCCATCCCCAACTATTAAGAATTACAAGAATAAAACGACACTATTTTAAGATTTAAATGATAAGATTGTCCTTTGGAAAAAAGAACTTTTCTATTTGAAAGAAAGTCTCTGCTAAAGTCTCTAAACTGAACTGACCTTTGTTAAGATGATAAAAAGAATGTGCCTGAGCAACAAGTGCATTAGAAATGCTGTGGTCTTAAGCATAAGTCAGACATGAAACCTGAATTTAGATTTCTAGATTCTGTACCATCACTCAGGAGCAGAGCTGAGTTGTATAGTTACCAGCTTTCAATAGTCTACACTGTAAAAGTAATTTTAATATGTTTATATTATATTTATAATCTATTGTTTATAGATTAATGAATAGTGTCATTCAAAAAGCAAAAACTTAAGATAGTTCTGCTCATCCCAAAGGGGTTTTCAGGAAGTGATATATGCTGTTAAGTTTCCTGGTACTTTAGGAAACAGGAGACACATTCATAAGGTGGGGAGAGGGCAGATGGCTCCAAGGACTGACACAGGGATATTAACTTCATCTCCATATTAGCAACTCATTGCAGACCACAGTTCCCAGAGACTGTATCATTTTGGGTCAACTGCCTATGCCAAATTAGGTGGTAGACACAGCTTAGGCCCTAAAGGATGAGATTCACAATATAAGATGATCTCTGCCTTGCCAGTATTAACTTAGGTCAGGTCTCTAATGGTCTGGGAGATATAATCTGTGTATAACAAATGACTGGATTAGTTTGGTTGACCAACTGGTTTGAGTCATTTTGTTCCTTGAAACATAAATGTTGCTTTGACCAAAATGAGCAAATCAACTGATCATTTTGCAACTTTGAAACTACAACTGAGAGTATATCCAGAACATCAGATCTAGTCATCTATAGTGCAGGGAAATCAGTGTCAGCTTTTCACTGATCAAAAAGGTATATTTTTCATAGACAGTTACCCCAAAATTGTTACAAAGCAAAAAAATAACTTTGGGAGATGTTTTTAAATTGTCTATAAAAGCACAGTTGAAATGTACCTGGTATCTGGCTAAGAAAATAAATCAATAAGGTTTCTATTAAATTCAGTTATATGCCACTTTGAGAGGTCTCACAGCTCCTTCTCCCTTTATTCTTTTAAAGCAAGAGACCTGAACCTAGAAACCTTATTGATGACAAATGACATCTAATCGGTATGACACTGATATGTAATATTTTGAGATTTAAAAATAAATCTATCTATATATCTATTTTTCCCATTGGAATGTGAGTGAGAATGGAATGTTGGGGCTGGGATTTCAAATGGATTCCAAATCTCTGGTCCCCAGGTTAAGTGATTCTATTATTTCCACTGATTTATAGTCTAAGTGCTAATTTTTTTTTTTTTTTTTTTGGCAAGTGATCAGAATGTAAACAGAACTCAAACATCCAAACTCTTCTAAAACAAACAGCACAGGTAAGAAATGATGGACTCTGTCTGAAATCCTTTTCCTTTACTACTGGGCTCTATTTCAAAGTTATATATACTGCAGATAAGGCTATGACAAACAGGGTCTTCCTGCAGACAGCATCTTTTATGGGTCTCATGGACAATAACTAATCTTGTTCCTAACTCCACACAATCTCTGCTGGGGCATTTAATCCTATGTGAGCAAACAAAACAACTTTTACCAAATATGCAATGATGATCAGTGTAACTGCTTTTGAATCCTGGGCTAACCACTTGATTGCGCTGTGGTTGGAGGAATGAAAAGTGGGAGCAAACACGTACCCCCAAGATCTGTCAGCTGCCAGGAATATGACAAGAGTGATCCAGAGAATAGGACTTCAAGTCAGCATATTGGTAGATTGGGCTGACTCTCCAGTGTGGAGCAGAGAGGATTTGTTCATTCTCATTAACAACGGAAGAAGGAGAAAGAATATGGGTGCAGGGAGTTAGAAGCAGCCAGGAGCTTAATTATTAGTTAAAAAGTTCAGAGTCAAGTCTCCAAGTTTCCAGTACATTAGAAAAAGAATACATGATAATGGGGGGAGAAAGAAGCAGTACCCGCCTGAGGGCCAATTGCCTCTCCAGCAGCGGTAAGGCTGTTCCGAGGCTTGCAGTACCATTTGTTCCATTACACAATCTCCTGAAGCCTTTTAGAGAGAGCTAAAACAACTGCCTGTACCAAACACGACACATGGCTTTCCATCCCGACTCTGCGAATCCAGACGCTCCAACCATCTTTCTTTAAGATGCCATATGGTTGGCAGAAGCCTGTAGATCTAACAGCACATCTGCTTGTACGTTACTTCTCCCTTCCATCCCCCACTGAAAGAGAGATGGAGAGAGAGGAGGAGAAAGAGGAAGGAAGAAAGAGAGAGTGAATATCTATATCTATCCATCCACCTAATACAGACATTTACATTTCTATGTGGATAAACACTGTAGCCAATTTAAGGTCAGTTAGAAGAGGAACGGAAAATAATTTAGGATTGGCTCCTTCAGAAGTAGGCTTGCCCAGCAGTGATTTAAAACTAGGTTAGAAAAACAAAGGGGATGGATGGAAGACAGTCTCTCCAAAGGGGATTATTTTAAAACCTTTTCATTGCACTCTCTTAAGAAGCGTATTGGACGCTTTCTTGCAACGGAGAGGAAGGGCGCCCTTTTCTTTCTGATTTGTTGTTTTTATTATTTTTTTTTTGAGTTGTTCTTTTCAGTCAGAGGTAGCCAGACAAGCTGAGAAACCGGCACGTCCCAAATCTTGCTTTGTGAGCAAGCCCAGAGAGTCTGTGTGCTAATGAGTCTTCGGGAGCACCCTGCTTTTTGGGGATGAGGGACAAAGATTACGGACATTGTTGAAATCCTGATTGTGCTGGCATGTAGGCACCCCACCGGACCGGCTGGGATCTGGCCCCCACGAGACAGGCTGCAAAAAGGACAAAAGAACAAAAGGAAAAGTCCCCCCCCCAGACTCTGGCCCCCTGACGACTCCGTTCTGACTGTTTATAACTTTGTGCACTTGGCGGCCACAGAACTCACGCATCCTCCAGCCAGTGTGAGGGACAGGTGTCTCAGAGCTTCCCGGGAAGCCTGTTCCCCCGGGGCTGCAGTCCGCACCTAGGAGCACCCGGCAGGGGGCACAGCCGGACTGAGGCTGAGTCACAGCCGGGCTCAGGTACCAACCTGGTGGTCGCAGAATCAAGTGACATCTCTCTGATCTACCTCCAGTCTCAGTCTCTTCCGGTCTAAAGCAAAAAAAAAAACAATACTTTGGCTAACTATCTGCCGGGCCGGCAGGAGGACAATGCTTAGGGAACATTAAAGCTCTAAGGGACCCCGAGCTGCGGTTGTGATAGCAATGGAAGCACTGAAGGCTACACTGAGTAGCCCATTAATCAACAAGTGTTTATTTAGCCTTCACTAGGAGCTGGGAACTGTCCAGACAAACACACTAAATGAGCAATCTGCAAGAAAGAAACTTAGCATATGATAAGATACAGATGCATTCATAGGAGATAGCTATAGTTCTATAGATATCCGTATCTCTTTATAGAGAGAAATCTCTAGAGATAGCTACAGATGGGTGTCTCTGCCAATATATTGAAACATGTGGCTCTATCCTTGTCTTGCCTGTGAGATTATAAGCTCCTTTCTTGCAAATTGCAATTGTTTCATTTAGTATGGGGAGTGTCTGTATTATGTATGTGTGTATACATACAACACACATACACATATATCATAGTATTCTCTTTATGTTTATCATGTATATGAAACTAATATAAAACTAAATGAAGCAATCGCTATTTGCTTATGTGTGTATATATAAACACACAATATATACATGTATTTTACATACACATACACATCGACATATATATGGATAATATACATGTATATAATGACAGATATAGAAAGAATACAAATACATGTAAAATGGTTCTATACAAAGTATCTAAGACAATTTGAATGGAGGGCAAGGCCGGGATAAGCTGCATCTGGAAAAATGTGAGAGGATTTACAAATGAGGTAAAAGTGAGAAAAAGTCCATTCCAGACATGAGGGACAGCCAATACAGAAGTGAGAAGTCAAGAAATGGAGGCTGTATGAGTGTCGGGGGGGAAGGCCAGTTTGGATGAATTGCAGAGTGCAGGAAGGAGAGTCTGGATTGAGAGATTAGGGCAAGGCTGTGACAGGTTTTAAAAGCTAAAGAGAGGAATTTATATTTGATTTGAGAGTCAACAGGAAGCCGCTTGGGTCACCCGAGTATGGGAGTGACATGGTCAAGACCAGTTCTTAATGACCACACTTTGGCAGCAATTTGGAATATGGACTGAAGAAAGGAGAGAGACTTGAGGCAGGGAGACCAATGAACAGGCTGCTGCAATAATCAGGTGAGATATATGGTTAGGACCTGGAAAAGGTGGTAACTGCGGGAGGAGAGAGAGAGATGCTATGGAGGTAGAAGGAAGATGGGCAACTGATTGGATAGTAGGTAGGATGACACCACAATGATGCACCCAAGAGACTGGAAATACAGCACTGCCTATGATGGAGAGAGAGAAGTGGGGAAAACAGGTCAGTTGTGGGGTGGGAGGGGAAGTAACAAATTCTGTTTCAAACACATTGAATCTGAGATGTCTCTGGGATATCTAGTTTGAAATATCCCTTAGAAAACTATCATGTATATTCATGTTTAAATATATATATATATATATATATATATATA
>JAJPUD010034535.1:0-10785 GCA_023553655.1 Myrmecobius fasciatus
AGTCTAAGGATTCTGAATTAAGAGTCACAGGAAATTAATGTTAATGCAAAAATTCTTCTGTGAATGTTGTCTATCAAGCTTTTTTGAGATTTTTGAGTTCTTTGGGTTTTTTTTTTACACTTTGATAAATATTCAATTAGAGATAATTTGTTAACAGCTTATTGACTTTAATTTGTGGTTAAACTTTGGAAACCTCTCTAAACAGTGTACTAAACAGCAGAAATCTATATAGTTCTCATCTGATTGAGTTCACAGTAAACAAGTGATCATTTACTTTGCACCTTCCTGGTCACTATTGTTAGCAAATGCCAACTACTTCCAAGTAGCCCATAAGCCCAACAGCTTTAGAAATTGCAGCACTCTGACACCATTTTAATTTCTTCAAGTTTGGTCCCTTCAACCGGCACCAATGGAAGCAATTCCCATCATTCCCTCTGGATGTGTGGCTTGAAGAATCAGAAAAGAAAGTTTTCACCACTTAAGGCTTTGGTGCTGTCAAATAATTCAGGTTTTTGCTAGGAATGGCATTTAAGAAGAGAAACATTGACCTTGTACCCTGAGGACCATGGGACCTTTCCATCTGATTTGCATTTGAAACCTTCTCTCTGTGTTGTTTTTCATCTTTTTTCCCCGAGGAAAAGGACTTTCCTCTTTTTCTATTTATATTCTAAGTACTTAGCACAGTGATCTATATAATTAATGTTTAAATGTTTATATTTTTTATTCATTCATTTGTGGTTGATGAGCATAATTTTTATTCTTTCAACAAGCCTTCCTATGTGCAAATTACTCTTCTAGATACTGTGTTAGGTAATGGAAAGAAAATGGGAAAAAAAGGAAAAGTAGTCTTTACTCTTAGTTACACTGAATATATATATATGTATGTAATTATATATACACATATATATATATATAATTAACAAAAAAAGTCTCTCAATTCCTCCTCATCATTCTTGAAAAAATAAAAAATAAAACTCTTATAACAAATATACATAGTCCAGCAAAACAAATTCCAGCACTGGCTAAATGTCCAAATATATATATATCTTAACTGACAACCTGATTCTATCACCTCTCTCAAGATTTTGTATAGTAGGAGACAGAAGGACTTAGAATACAACATGTGCTAAAATAAGTAAATGCTTTAGGGAGAAACTAGATGGTCAACTGACCCTTAATTAAAGATAAAGATTTGAAGTGGTAGTTTAGTAGAATGTTTGGGGGCTAATTAATAAAAGAAATCAGGAATCAAAGAAGAAAACTAATCATCTCTGCAAGGTAAAATTTCTTTATCTTTTTCTTGATCAACTCTCTTTGAAGGTAATGTATTTAAACATACAGGAAAAGCTATATGAAGTTATATATTGTATGTATCATAGTGAATCTGAAACGGTACATTTAGGTTGCATGGTGTACTAGCTAGTACGGTGGCTTCAAAGTAAAGAAAACTGGGATTCATACTCTGCACCTGTACATTACTAGTCATGTAACCATAGAAAATACAATTTTTGTTTCCCTTTTCTCTGCCTCTCACTGTTTTCTCTATTACTCTACTACTTCTCTATCTTCTTGAGACAGGGAAAAAAATAAAAATAAATAAAATGTTTAGCCTGTCATTGCAGTATGAGCAGTCTGTGGGATGAAATGAAGACTGATTCCTTCCATGTGTATGTATAAATGTGTGTATCAATATGTGTGAATAATATATGGATACATACATATGCATATATGTATATGTATCCATGTAATTTACATGCATATATAATTGCAGCATTCTGTCCCATTTCAACTTTATATTCTTTCTTCCTTTTACTTCTAAGTATCAACTTAAATTCTGATCATGTAGGGGCTCAGAAGAAGATTTCTGATAAGGAGAAATGGGGTGGGGAAGTGGGGGGAGGATAAATGAGGCATGGGGAGCTGTCTTCTGTGCCCTCATAACACTAATGAACTCTTCATGCATTAAAATCTGTGTTGTCAGATCCATACAATCTTTTTGCACCCAGGAGACCAGGCCTAACTAATAAGCTCTACATTGCCAGTTAGCAAACTCAATTTCAGCTTCAATTTGCAACAGAAAATTTCAATGTAATGGAAGTCAATTAATCATGAAAGGATCATAGATCATAAATTATAGCCAGAGAGGACTTTAAAGGTCATCTAGCTTATCATTTCATTTTACTGATGAGGAAACTGAGGTACAGGAAGATTAAATAACTTGCCAAGTTCAGGTATATACTTGAATAAGCTTGTATTGGCTCAGGAGATCTGGTTGTTGAATTTTTAGTGTATTTATATCACAGAAGTTGGCAAGTGTTACAGACTTGATTTATAGTGTTAATCTATTGTTTTATTGATTGCCTAGATTTAGGAAAATAATGGAGAAAATGTTAATAATTCAGTTAAACTTAAAAGTTGTTGTTCTTGTTTGCTTTTTGTTTCTTCTCCCAGAGAGCTGGTTGTTAAAATTTTTCCTGAATATATTAGGTAATGCAGGTAGAAATTATATATAAATTGATATGCTGATTTTTACAAACAAGGCCATTTCACTTAAGGCAAAGTAAAGCTGTTTATTTAGTTTAATACAAAGGATATCTCCAAATCCCGTTCCAAAAAAAGCCCTTCTCTCTGTCTCTCTCTCTCTCTCTCCCTCCTTTTCCCTCCTTCCTCCTTTCCTCTCTCTCTCTCTCTCTCTCTCTCTCTCTCTCTTTCTCTCTCTGTCTTTGTCTCTGTCTCTGTCTTTCTCTCTCTCTCTTTCTCCTTCTTCCTAAATTATGCCATTGAAGATTTCATGTCTTGTATTATGGCTTTATGGCCTCGTGCAAATTTCTCAAGTAAGATAATTTATTAAACTACTGGCAGCTATTGACACCTATCCAGAGAGATTCTTTATCACAGCTGATTTATAGTAAAGTTATATAGTCTTTTCAGAGCTAAGAAGAAATGAAGCTTTGAATTGCTCAGTGTATTAGGAACATGGAAATAGTGTTAAAAATGTGAATATTAGCTAATATTTTTAAAGGGCAGGCTTGGATTATATCCTTCAGAGATGTCTTGAAGTCCATTGTTGAAGGGGTATACTGGAGCCAGTTTATATTGATTATGAGAGCCAGTTTTAAAATTTGCAGTGAGTCTTCATATTTGGTAATTGGTAAATCCTGCAACTCAGGACTTGACATCATTCTGTTTATTACATAGACTGATGTAAAACTCAAAAGAAAAAATGGTTACTAAACCATCATTTGTGTTCTCTTGTATTTCCATTTATTTTGTTAAATATTTCCCTATTACATTTTAATCTGGTTCTAGCTTCACTTAAAAAAAAGTTGATAACTTTGTGGCCATTAGCCACAGAATGAAGGTGAAAATCTAATATTTATTTAAGAAAATGATAGAAAACATGATAATGGAGATTAAAAGTTTCTCTTTTTATTATTATTTTAACAGAATTTAAACATTTACCACTAAAGCAAAAGATGAAGAACCTTAGGATAGACATTGCAAAATGAAAAAGGGATGCTAAAAGAGGAAGTGGAACAATCTGACAAAAGTGACATGTGGGGTCAGCAAAAATAAATGTTTCCAATTTAAAAAAAATTGCTTCTGCTTATCTAATGTAAATATCAAGTGGAATAGTGGTGCAAGTAGCTAACAATTGCTATTAGGAATATGGAATGGATGGATCACTCAATATGGAGATTTCTAGGGTTTGAAAGACTGAAGTCAGTCAGGAATATACCTAATTTTGACAGCAAAATGAAAAGATGCCCTTCCTTCTCCCCATCTTTTGTCCCTATCCCCAACAGAGAGGTCAACAGATTGCCTAAGTAGGAGCCAAAGAAATCAAGGTAAGATATGAAGGAAATCAAAGTTTTCACACTAATAAAGAGAATAGTCACATCTCAGAGGGAGAGCAATAAGATTTTGAAGCACTGGGAAAGGCTTTCTCACAAAATCTAGAACTTTAGCTGAGACTTGTAGAAAGTCAGGGAAAATAGGCTGCTGAGAAGAGGAGGGAAAATATTCCAGAAACGGGGGACAGTCAGTGAAAACTCTAAGAGTTTAGAGAAATGGAGCGTGCAGCAAGAGGTCAATGGATTGCAAGGTTTGTGGAGAAGATGAATGTATAAAAGTGGGAAGTTAGGAAGGGAGCTGATTATGAAAGGCTTTAATATCCTGACTGAATGGAGGGATTTATATTTGATCTTGGAGACAATAGGAAGCCAGTGTAGTTTATTGAATAGGGAGCAGTGACAGAGTCAGACCTGTGAATTACTTTGACAGCTGAGGGAAAGCTACCTTGGAGTGGGAAGAAATGATGCAGGGAGAAAACCAGCTTGTTCTTTCTTTTCTTTGCATACCCAGCACTTAATACAATGTCATGTAAATAGCAAGCACTTAATAAATTGTTGTTTGCTAACTGACTAGTTTATCTGACCTGGCAGAAATCCAGCCTCAGACACATGACAGCTGCGTTACCCTGAGCAAAAAAACATTTCTGCGTCAATTCCCTAATCTGGAAAATGAGGAAGATGGAACTAATGGCCTTTGAGGTCTTGCCCAGTTTTAAATTTATGATTCTGTGAATTATATTTAATTGCTTTATAATGTTGACCTGGATGAGCCCTGTCCAGAAACTTATTTTATCTCTCTTTAACATGTACCCTCCATCTTCCCCCCCAAAAAAGAAATGTACTATTCAAGGATGTTTGTTTTGTTTTGTTTTTCTTATTATTGATTAAATTCTCTGTATGAATTATATAGTCTATATGTCTGGAGTGACAGGGTTTTTTAATAGTATGTAAGAGAGGCTTACAAATTTTATGAGTTGTACTTTTGTTAACACTCCATGTAAGTGTTCTTTTTTTCTCTGTTAAGGAATAAATATGTGCAATCTGAGAAAGGGTGATTTGAGAGCCAGAGACCTCATTTCTGCATCTGGAGACTTTGGCTGGTTTCCCTTTTCCATATCAGTGTGGAACACAACACCTCCTCACTGCAGTTTTGCCTTGGAGATTAATCAAATAATGAACTTTATGAAAATGCAGCCATTAAAGTCCGAAGTTTGCCATGGAAATAAAGTCCTGTAGCAAGCTGGTGTCAGTTCTCACCAACTACTTTAATCAGAAAATCACAAGGCTTGGAGAAAATAGTGAATGGAAAACCTTCAGTCTATTTTGTTATGCTACTCTCTTCCTCAAGAATCATCAGAGGGTTCCCCCTTTTTAGTCTCCCTCATTTTTCTTCCTTTTTCCCCCATTCCTTAGATGTCACCTAGAGAAATCCACCCCCACCTTTGATGTAAAGGAGGAACTTTTCTGAGGAGGTGCAAAGCAATTAGGAATAAGAAGCTATTAGTCATTTGTCACTGTTCCCCAACAATACAGTATAATCTCTGGTGTTATTTTCAGTCTTGCTTTTAGTGTTTCCAGAAATGGGGCTTCCTCTGCCTCCCCTTGGAGCCTTATGCAACCTATTCAGATGGTCTTGAAAATGTAGCTGTCTGCCATAAGCTGGTAAAAATGCTGCTTGGACTTAGTCTGCAATGGCCCTAATTCTGTCTGCATATATTCTCTCCCTTCTCCTAGCTATCCATATGGCTTTTTGTTTCTCTGCATCTGACTATTCAAAATAATATAATGCATATAAATTTCTTTGCAAACATAAAAAGACAAATGTGTGCACATATGTATATGAAAGATATATATATATACATACATATATATATATAATATATAGGTCTTTTATTTTACTTATTATCAACATTATTCCAAGCTGAGCTTTAGCTTAGATGGGGTTGCCAAGGCTTTATTCAGGAGACCTATATCAAAAGAGCCCACATCCGCCCTTGTGAGGTCTAGAAACTTTTGTCCTTCAGCCACAATGACAAGTGTTCATTGTAATCAATAATTATACCTGTGCATTGTAGGAAACTCTACTTTCTCCCCTACCCACCACCACAGGACCCTTTCCCAGAGGCATCCCTCTCAAAGGCAAAGGTGTTTCTCCAAAATATATGATACTCCCAATACACCTGTATCCATAAGCAGACTGTTCTCTACCAATCCCTTCCCTACCATTGTTTTCTTTATTATACTGAGTGACATCCATATCTCTACCATCCTCCGGGTATTAGTGGATGGATGAGAAAAATACAAAAGGGATAGGAAATAAGAGGTGGTGTATATAACAATCCTCATTGTCTCTGCTTGCATATTTTGTTTTATTCTGCAATAATTCCCATAGAATTCCACACATTTCTTTATTTTTTTCTTTTCTTTTCTTTTTTTTTTATTAAAGCTTTTTATTTGCAAAACATATGTATGGGTAGTTCTTCAACATTGATCCTTACAAAGCTTTCCGATACAGAGTTTTCCCCCCTAGTCCCCACCCCTCCCCTAGATGGCAGGAAGTCCACTACATGTTAATTATATTAAAATACTTGACAAGTTGAATATATGTATACATATTTCCACACATCTTTCTGTGTAAGAAAAATCCTATCTACAAGAAAAAAATCTGAGAAAGGAAACCCAATGCAAACAAACATCGATAGAGAGAATGAAAATGCTATATTGTGGTCCACATTTCATATTCCTCTCTCTGAGTGTATATGGTTTTCTTTACTGAACAATTGAAACAGGTTTGAAACATTTCATTAGTGAAGAGAGCCATGTCCATCAGAATTGATCATCATATAGTATTGCTGTTAACATGTATAATGATCTCCTGGTTCTGCTCATTTCACTCAGCACCAGTCCATGCAAGTCTCTCCAGGCCTCTCTGAAATCATCCCACTGGTCGTTTCTCACAGAACAATAATATTCCATAACATTCATATACCATAATTTATTCAACCACTCTCCAATTTATGGGCATTCCTTCAGTTTCCATTTTCTAGGCACTACAGAATTATTTACAATTACAGAAAAGGCTGCCACAAACATTCTTGCACATGTGGGTCCCTTTCCCTCCTCTAAGATCTCTTTGGGATATAGGCCCAATAGAAATACTGCTGGGTCATAGGGTATGCACAGTTTGATAACTTTTTGAGCATAGCTCCAAATTGCTGTCCAGAATGGTTGGATCTGTTCACAGTTCCACCAACAATGTATCAGTGTCCCAGTTTTCCCACATCCCCTCCAGCATTCGTTATCTTTTTCTGTCATTTTAGCCAATCTGACAGGTGTGTAGTGGTACCTCAGGGTTGTCTTAATTTGCATTTCTCTGATCAATAATGATTTGGAGCACCTTTTTCATATAACTAGAAATAGTTTTAATTTCATCACCTGAAAATTATCTTCATATCCTTTGACCATTTATCTATTGGAGAGTGGCTTGAACACACATTTCTTTCACATTAAATTAAGGGATTATTGTTATAATAATTAGTCATCTTATAGTCATTTCATCAATCAACAAGTATATACTGAATGTCTGTTGTGTACAAGGGAATCATCCTAAGTGCTAGAGAGTACAACAAAGACATAAGCAATAAGTCCTTCCCTGAATTCAGTTCAATCTCATTAAATATCTTTTATCTACTCTGAGTAACTTTCTCTGATGCACTTCAAGGTTGTACTCAGATATAACACTGCTTGAAAGAGTGAAGGATCAGATCCATAGGCAAAGTGTTATTATTGCCTTTGGGAAAGAAAAGGACATCAAAAGTCAGTCCACTATTAATTTTAATCAGTCAACAATCATTTATTAAGTTCCCACTATGCTTTTTGATTGATTGTATTAATACAAAACTGAAACAGACCTATACCTTAGGGAGCTTACATTCTATTTGCAGAGGCAGTACATATTTTTGTAGGCATATATGATTGCTACAAAAATGCATTAATATAACCTTAAAGAGGAAAGTGCTAGTAACTTGAGGAACCAAAAAGATTTACTTAGTGCTACAGGTGGTGTAGAACATATTTTTTGTGCTAAATGTTGATTTTCTCAAATATCTTGGTATAGAGTTAGACCTGAATTAATGAAGCCTAGATGCATAGCACAAGCTTGAGCTGCATCCTGCCAATTTTTAATTTTTTTTTAAATTTTGTACAATTATATATAAAATAATTTTTAATTTTTCTTATTTCAAATTTTAAGCTCCAGATTTTCTTCTTCCCTCTTTTCCATCCCCCCCAAGAGATATCAAGAAATTTGATATAGATTACACATGCACAGTCTTAGAAAACATATTTCCATATTATGTTTTGAAAAAAAATTTTAAAAAAAAGTATTCTTCAAACAACATGAAGATTTCATCAGTTCTTTCCTTTTAGACAGTAGCATTTTTCATCATAAGTCCTTTAAAATTATTTTGGATCATTGAATTGTTTAAAATGATTTTAAGTCATTCACAGTGGATCATCATACGATATTGTTATTCCTGTGTATATTTTGCTCCTGGTTCTGCTCATTGTACTTTGCATCAGTTCATTTAAATCTTTCCAGGTCTTTCTGAAATCATTCTGCTCATCATTTTTAGGTACAGCAATATTCTATCAAAATCATGTATCACAGCTTATTCAGCCATTCTATAATTCATGGGAATAACTTCAATGTTCAATTCTTTGACATTACAATATATTTCCTTTTCTAAAAAAATTTCTTTGGGCCACAGATCTACTGGTGATATTTCTAAGTCAAAAGGCATATATGACATTATAGCTTATGGTTATAATATTCAAATTACTGTACAGAATGATTGAATCAGTTTACAACTCTACCAACAATACATTAGTGTCTCAATTTTTTCCACATTTTCTCAACATTTGTCATTTTCCTTTTCTGTCACATTAGCCAATCTGATAGCTGTAGGATGGTACTTCAAAGTTGTTTTAATTTTTATGTTTCTAATTTGTTGTGATAGAGAGGATTTTTTATGAGTCTATATTTAGCTTTATTTACTCTTCTGAAATCTGCCTGTTCATATCCTTTGATCATTTACCAATGGGATAATGGCATAAATTTTGAGGCAGTTTAACCCTTATAAATTTGACTCAATTCTCTATATAATTGAGAAATAAGGCTGTTATCAGAAAAAAAATGCTATATTTCTTCTCAGTTATTATTGCTAATCATATATTCGTCTCTACCCTATTTTACTCCTGCTTATCCTTCTTTCTCTTTCTCTTTTAACCTTATGCATCCTCAAAAGTGTTTTGCTTCTGATAGTTACTTCTCACAATTCCTTCTATCTCCTATATTTTCTTAATCCCTTTCCTTCCTTTTTCTCTGCAGCTTAAAGTTGATTTCTATACTCAATTCAGTGTGTTTGCTATTTCTCTTTGGGTCGATTCCAGGGATAGGTTCAAGCATTGTCTGCTACCTCCCATCTTGCCTTACACTGAAAAAGCTCCTTAGCACTTCTTCTACATGAGAGAATTTACCCCATTCAACCTCTCCCTTCTCCCTTCTCCCAGTGCATCCATTTCTTACACTTTTAATCTTTTAGATATTATACCATTATAATAAATTCACATGTATGTTCTCCTGTTCATAAATACACCTTCTATCTGCCCTAATTGTGATAAAGTTCTTAACACTTACAAATACCATCTTCATATTTGGGAATGTAAATTTTTAACATTATTGAATCTTTTATGATTTTTTTTTCCTATTTACCTTTTAACACTTCTTTTGAGCCTTACAATCTGAAGTAAAATTTTCTATTCAGTTCTAGTCTTTTTATTGGGAATACTTGAAAGTTCTCTTTCATTCAATATCTATTTTCCCCTAAAAGATTATAGTCAGTTTTGCTGGGTAGGTGATTTGTAGTTGTAATCCAAGTTCCCATTACTCTCTGGAATATCATTATAAATCTTCCAATCCTTTAATGTAGAAGCCGTTAAATCTTGGATTCTCCTTGCTATGGCTCTACTCTATTTGAATAGTTTCTTGCTGGTTGTTTGCAGTATTTTTTTCTCGACCTGACAGCTTTGGAATTTGGCGATATCATTTTTGAAATTTTTCATGGGATTTCTTTCAGAACATAATCAGTGTATTCTTTCAATTTTTATTTTACCCTCAGGTCTAAGATATCAGAGCGGTAATCCTTGATAATATTTTAGAAATATGAAATCTAAGTTCTTTCTTTGATCATGGCTTTTAGGAAGTCCAATAATTCTTAGATCATATGTCTTTGAACTCTTTCCTAGGTCATTTGTTTTTCTACTGAGATATTTCACTTTGTTTTTCTATTTTCCACACTTTTAATTTTGTTTTATGGTTTCTTGATACCTCAGGGAGTCATTAGTTTCTACATGCAATTATTCAACATTGACCCTTGCAAAATCTTCTATTACAAATTTTCCCCTCCTTCCCCCCATCACTTCTCCTAGATGGCAGGTAGTCTAATACAGGTTAAATTTGTTACACTATATGTTAAATTCAACATATGTATACATAGTTATACAGTTATTGCTGCACAAGAAAAATCAGATCAAGAGGAGGAAAAAAAAAACCTGAGAAAGAAAACAAAATGCAAGCAAACAATAACAGAAAGAATGAATACTATGTTGTGGTCCACACTCAGATCCTACAGGCCTCTCCCTGGGTGTATATTACTTTCTTCATCACTGAACTGCTTTGAATCATCTCACTGATGAAGAGCCATGTCCATCAGAATTGATCATCTTATAATCTTCTTGTTGCTGTGTACAATATTCTCCTGGTTCTACTAACTTCACTTAGCATCAGTTCATATAAGTCATATAAGAAAGAAAGAAAGGGAGAGAGAAAGAAAGAAAGAAAGAAAGAAAGAAAGAAAGAAAGAAAGAAAGA
>JAJPUD010034536.1:0-10784 GCA_023553655.1 Myrmecobius fasciatus
ACAAAATAAACAAGAAAGAAACTAGGGAGATAAACCAATTGTTAGAAAAGTTAGGTATGATAGATCTATGGAGAAAGTTGAATGGAGACAGTAGGGAGTTTACTTTTTTCTCAGCAGTCCATGGAACGTATACAAAAATTGACCATGTGTTAGGGCATAAAAACCTCAAAATCAAATGCAGAAAGGCAGAAATAGTAAATGCATCTTTTTCAGATCATAATGCAATAAAAATCACATGCAATATAAGGCCAGGAGAAAATAAACCAAAAGTTAATTGGAAATTAAATAATCTAATCCTGAAGAATGAATGGGTGAAAGAGCAAATCATAGACACAATCAATAATTTCATCCAGGAGAATGACAATAAGGAGACAACATACCAAAATTTGTGGGATACAGCTAAAGCGGTTATAAAGGGCAATTTTATATCTCTAGATGCTTACTTGCATAAAATAGAGAAAGAAAAGATCAGTGAATTGGGCTTATTAAAAAAACTAGAAAAAGAACAAATTAAAAACCCTCAATTAAATACCAAATTGGAAATTCTAAAAGTAAAAGGAGAAATTAATAAAATTGAAAATAAGAAAACTATTGAATTAATAAATAAAACTAAGAGTTGGTTCTATGAAAAAACTAACAAAATAGATAAGGCTTTAGTTAATTTGATAAGAAAAAAGAAAGAGGAAAATCAAATTGTTAGTCTCAAGAATAAGGGAGAACTTTCCTCCAATGAAGAGGAAATTAGAGCAATAATTAGGAGTTACTTTGCCCAACTTTATGCCAGTAAGTTTGATAATCTAAATGAAATGGAGGAATATCTACAAAAATATAGATTGCCCAGGTTAACAGAAGAAGATATAAATTATTTAAATAGCCCCATATCAGAAAAAGAAATAGAACAAGCTATTAACCAACTCCCTAAGAAAAAATCTCCAGGGTCAGATGGATTTACATGTGAATTCTACTAAACATTCAAAGAACAATTAATTCCAATACTACACAAACTATTTGAGAAAATGGGGACAGAAGGTATACTGCCAGAATCCTTCTACGAGACCGATATGGTGCTGATAGCTAACCCAGGTAGGGTGAAAACACAGAAAGAAAACTATAGACCAATTTCCCTAATGAATATTAATGCAAAAATTTTAAATAAGATATTAGCAATGAGATTACAGAAAGTCATCCCCATGATAGTACACTATGACCAAGTAGGATTTATACCAGGGATGCAGGGATGGTTCAATATTAGGAAAATATCACCATAATTAATTATATTAATAACCAAACTAACAAAAACCATATGATTATCTCAATAGATGCAGAAAAAGCCTTTGATAAAATCCAACACCTTTTCCTATTAAAAACACTAGAGAGTATAAGAATAAATGGGCTTTTCCTTAAAACGATCAGTAGCATCTACTTAAAACCATCAGCAAGCATCATATGTAAGGGAGACAAACTAAAACCATTCCCAATAAGATTAGGAGTGAAACAAGGCTGCCCACCGTCACCATTACTATTTAATATTGTATTAGAAATGTTAGCTTTAGCAATAAGAGAAGAAAAAGAGATAAAAGGAATCAGAGTAGGTAATGGAGAAACCAAATTATCACTCTTTGCAGATGACATGACGGTATACTTAGAGAACCCTAGAGACTCAACTAAAAAACTACTAGAAACAATTCACAACTTTAGCAAAGTGGCAGGATTCAAAATAAATCCACATAAATCATCAGCATTTTTATATATTACCAACAAAGTTCAGCAGCAAGAGATACAAAAAGAAATTCCATTCCAAATAGCAGATGAAAGGATAAAATATTTGGGAATCTATCTGCCATGGAAAAGTCAGAAACTATACGAACTAAACTACACAACACTTTCCACACAAATAAAATCAGACCTAATCAATTGGAAAAATATTAAGTGCTCATGGGTAGGCAGAGCGAACATAATAAAAATGACAATACTCCCCAAACTAATCTACTTATTTAGTGCCATAACAATCAAACTCCCAAGAAATTATTTTACAGATCTAGAAAAAATAGTAGCAAAGTTCATTTGGAAGAATAAAAGGTCAAGGATTTCAAGGGGATTAATGAAAAAAAAAGGCAGATGAAGGTGGCCTTGCTGTACCAGATCTAAAACTATATTATAAAGCAGCGGTCATCAAAACTGTTTGGTACTGGCTAAGAAATAGAGCAGTTGATCAGTGGCACAGGATAGGTTATCAGGACAACCTAGGCAATAACCTTAACAATCTAGTGTTCGATAAACCCAAAGACCCCAGCTTTTGGGATAAATACTCACTATTTGGCAAAAACTGCTGGGAAAATTGGAAACTAGCGTGGAAGAAATTAGGGCTTGACCCATACCTAACACCACATGCCAAGATAAGATCTAAATGGGTTCATGATCTAGATATAAAGAGGGACTTTGTAAGCAAGTTAGAGGAATGTAATATAGTTTATCTCTCAGACCTGTGGAGATGGAATAAATTTATGTCCAAAGAAGACCTGGAACTCCTAATTGAACACCAGATGGATAATTTTGATTATATTAAGTTAAAAAGTTTCTGTACAAACAAAACAAATGCAGACAAGATTAGGAGGGAAGCATCAAATTGGGAAATCATCTTTACATTTAATGGTTCTGATAAAGGCCTCATTTCTAAAATATATAGAGAATTGTCTCATATATTTAAGAATTCAAGCCACTCTTCAATAGATAAGTGGTCAAGGGATATGAACAGACAATTTTCAGATGATGAAATTAAAACCATCTCTAGTCATATGAAAAGTTGCTCCAAATCACTATTGATCAGACCAATGCAAATTAAGACAACTCTGAGGTACCACTACACACCTGTCAGATTGGCTAAAATGATAGGAAAAGATAATGATGAATGTTGGAGGGGATGTGGGAAAACCGAGACACTGATACATTGTTGGTGGAACTGTGAACGGATCCAAGCATTCTGGAGAGCAATTTGGAGCTACGCTCAAAAAGTTATCAAACTGTGCATACCCTTTGACCCAGCAGTGTTTCTACTTGGCCTATATCCCAAAGAGATCTTAGAGGAGGGAAAGGGACCCACATGTGCAAGAATGTTTGTGGCAGCCCTTTTTGTAGTGGCTAGAAACTGGAAACTGAATGGATGCCCATCAATTGGAGAGTGGCTGAATAAATTATGGTATATGAATGTTATGGAATACTATTGCTCTGTAAGAAACGACCAGCAGGACGATTTCAGAGAGGCCTGGAGGGACTTGCATGAACTGATGCTGAGTGAAACAAGCAGAACCAGGAGATCATCATACACAGCAACAACAGTATTACATGATGATCAATTCTGATGGACATGGCTCTCTGCAACAAAGAATTGTCTCAAACCAGTTCCAATTGTTCACTGAAGAAAACCATATACACCCAGAGAGAGGGAAATGAAATATGGACCACAACGTAACATTTTCATGATCTCTATTGACATTTGCTTGCATGGTGTTGCCTTTCTCTGATTTTCTTTTTTTTCTTGTAGATAGGATTTTTCTTTCATAACTTGTCAAGCATTTCAACATTATTAACATGTAGCGGACTTCCTACCATCTAGGGGAGGTGAGGGGACTGGGGTTAAAATTTGTAATGGAAAGCTTTGTAAATATCAATGCTGGGGAACTACCCATACATATGTTATACAAATAAAAAGCTTTACTTAAAAAAAATATGGCAACTCAAGAAGAACTTGAGAACTCAGTGAAACCTTTAATTTCTATGCATTTATTAAATATTAATTTGTATTATAGTTATTTTTATATATACTTATATATAAACATATTGGTTAGTTGTTCTTTTTTCTCAAAGAGAACCAAAATGACATCATTATATTGGAGTTGAGGTACAGTGTGTCTGACTGGCTGGTTTGACTAATATGGATTAAGAAGGTTTTGCCACTGGTTTAGCACAAATAGTCCATGTAAACATTTGAAGTGAAGAAGTCTTTGAATTTGTATATCTCTTTTTTTTTAACTATTGCAATTCTGCTTCACTCACAGAGCACAGCATATTCTTTGATTCAGGCATCTATGCTGGGTGGTCTCTTGCCAGTATCTCCCAAATGTCACATAATCAATTCCAAAACATATAGTATGCATGTGTGTGCATGCATGTATATGTGTGTACAGATGTATAACATACAAGTATACCTCACTATTATGTGACATACCACACATTTCCTATGTATGTTACATATGTGGTCAAACAATTTGCATTGTAAATATATGTATGCTTATGTGTGTATGTATGTGTATGTACACAAGATACACATGCATATATCATTTCCCCAACATGATTATAATTGCTTTGAAGGCCTGGATAATCTTTATATGTCCACCTACCTCCCCATCTGTCACTGTATAATAAGAATTTAATAATATTTGTTTAATATTATAAGGTTGATTATTGTTAGCTTTTCTTTTGACCATTTCTTTACTCAATAGTCTCAAGCAAAGAAAAATGTATTTATAATAAGTCCAAATCCTAATATTTAATTTTCAAATTGCTAATAATTTCTAACAACTCTATCAAAACATACTCAAAGAAAAACATACTCAAAACAACATAGCACAAGTCCTACAAAGGCTCAATAAAACATTTTGGCAGAACAACCCATACCTTCTTATACTGAAAATCAGAAAACAAACAAAAAAGCAATACCAAGAACAAAGAAAACTCTCTCTCTCTCTCTCTCTCTCTCTCTCTCTCTCTCTCTCTCTTTCTCTCTCTCTCTCTCTCTCTCTCTCTCTCTCTCTCTCTCTCTCTCTCTCTTCTCTCTCTGTCTCTCCTGTCTCTGTTTCTGTCTTTGTCTCTTTCATTTCTGCTTCTCTGTCTCTTTCTGTGTTTCTCTCTGTCTGTCTGTCTGTGTGTCTGTCTGTCTGTCTCTCTCTGTCCACACAAAAAAATGAACTAACCCAGAGAAACACAGCCCAGAAAGATGTTAGTGAAATAGAGCACTAAGAGACCTGGGTTAAAAACGCAGGTTTGTTACTTTCTATCAGTGCAGCCTTAAGTAAATCACTTAACATATCCAAGCTCCACTTTATTACATCTGTAATTTGATAGGAGAGAAAAGACCTATGAGCTTTTGAAATCCTTTCCTTATAGTTGTAAGTCTACAATCTTATGTTAAAGAAAACTATAACATTAAATTAATGCAAAGAGAACTTATTAAGTGCCTACCGTGTACAAGGATACATAGACAAAAGCAAAAAGTTCTTGCCAACAATCAGCTTACACACTAGTGTAGGGTAGGGGAATGATAAAATTTGCATAGTTATATAAATTATAAAAATTAAGTATATATTAATTTGCAAGTCAAGACTAACAATTATAGGGAACAAAACATTTCTCCTATCAAATATAAATGTCGGACCTAAAGAGAGGTAGGAATTCCAAGAGAAAAGAAAATAAAGCATTATAGGCCTGTGAAGAGGCAAGAAATATACCATATAAGGAGAAAAATAGATCATTTTGACAGAAATATAGAGGTCATAACAGACACTATTGTGAAATAAATCTAGAAAGATAAGATGGGCTAGCTTGTGAAGGGGGTCATATTTCTACAGGAGTTTAAGAAGCCACAGAAAAAAAGTGTTATGGGAGGACCTGAGACTTGGGAATAGTAAATTAGTAGCTTTATGGTATCCTCTGTGGCCCCCCATTTTCAGTTTCTATTAATGTACTATTTTCCCTCATTGTATTGTAAAGCAATTATTAAACATTGTTTTGCCCAATTATATGCAATAAAACTGATACTGTAAGAGAACTGGATGAATATTTGCCAAAAAAAAACCCAAATACTCAGATTAACAGAAGATATAATAGATTACTTAAAGAATCTAATCTTAGAAAAAAAATGAGCAAGCCATCATCAATGAGCTTCCTACAAAAGAAATCCTCAGGACCAGATGATTTTTTTTGGCCTTTTTTATTCTAAGTGCTTAGCATAGTAACTGGCAAATAGTAAGCATTTAATAAATACTTGCTGAGTGGCTGGCTGATTTATCAGAAATAGGGAAGATGGAAAGAGAATGCATTTTATTACTGACAAGTTTAATTTGAAATACCAGCTTTTTGACTCATTTTTGACTCCTCTGATGATAAAAGGAGACAATACTATAAAGGAATAAGCAGTTGTACCTCCCCTCCTCTAAAACCAGGTAGTCCTGTGAATGGGTTTTGGTCCTTGGCCTCTGTACCTCTCATTCTGTCTTTTAGGTGAGAGAGACTAGAACCTCTGATCTTATAAGCAGATCAATATTCTAAAGTACAGCCATTATGACCTTTATGTCAAGATGACCAAAGTGCTAAGTGAAACCGGACTGACCTAACAGCTGCCACCACTGAATATACACAAGATGGGACTAGTACTA
This sequence comes from Myrmecobius fasciatus, assembly GCA_023553655.1. Taxonomy (NCBI): domain Eukaryota; kingdom Metazoa; phylum Chordata; class Mammalia; order Dasyuromorphia; family Myrmecobiidae; genus Myrmecobius; species Myrmecobius fasciatus. The sequence goes on from JAJPUD010034536.1 coordinate 6,432, forward strand.
TATAGGAAATGAGTAAAGTTTAACCTATTCAAGAGAATAAATGATAGGTAAGAAGATGCCTTCAAGGTGTTAGGGGAAATATTTGCATATTGGTTCTTGCTATGTCATTGAAATAAATATCTCCTTGCAAAACTAAGGGATATGCAGGTAGACATGTCTAATAGGCAATTCTTAATGTAGGGCTAGAACTCAGAAAAAAATAACAGTAATTATTGATTAGAGAAATGCAAATTAAGACAACTCTGAGGTACCATTTCACACCTTTAAGACTTAGATAACAGGCTTAGATAACAGGAAAAGATAATGATGAATGTTGGCGGGGATGTGGGAAAACTGGTACACTAATATATTTTTGATGGAGTTGTAAAATGATCCAAACATGCTGAAGAGCAATTTGGAACAATGGCCAAAGGGCTATAAAAGTGTATATAACCTCTGAACCAGCAATGTCTCTACTGGATCTGTATTTCAAGGAGATTTAAAAAAAAGTTTAAAAAGGGTCCATATGTGCAAAAATGTTTATAGCAGTTCTTTTTCTGGTGGCAAGGAAATTGTGCCTATCAGTTGGGGAATGACTGAATGAGTTATGGTATATGAATGTAATGGAATATTATTGTTCTATAAGAAATGATGTAGGGTGATTTCAGAAAAGTCTGGAAAGACTTAACATGAACTGATGCTAACAGAAGTGAGTAGAGCCAAGAGAACATTTTATACAGCAACAAAAAAATTATGTGATGATCAACTGTGATGGAATTGCTTCTTTTCAATAATGAGATGATTCAAGGCAATAGACCTGTGATAGAAAGTACTATTCCCATCCAGAGAGAATTATGGAGACCAAATGTAGACCAAAGCATAGTATTTTCACCTTTTTGCTGTGGTTGTTTGTCCTTTTTTCTCATATTTTTTCCTTTTTATCTGATTTTCTTGTGTAGCATGATGAATATGGAAATATGTTTTGAAGATCTGCACATGTTTAACCTATATCGGATTTCTTGCTATCTTGGGGAGAGGGGAGGGAAGAGAGGAGAAAAGGGACAAGATTTTGCAAAGATGGATGCTGAAAACTGTCTTTGCATATATTTGGAAAAATAAAATACTATTAAAATAAAATTAAAATTAAAAAGTAACAGTAGTAGTAATAATAATAATAAGGAATAATATCTAGCATTTATATATCACTTTACCTTTAGTAAAATTACTCCTGCTATACTTGTGAGTAAAATAAAGAAACGTGAGCTAGGAACCAGTAAAGTTAGGTAGATTCAAATTTGTTCAACGGTTGGACACAAAACCTAGTTAGTAATAATTTAATGCTGACTTGGAAGGTCTTCAATAGAATCCCTTGCAAATCTGTGCCTTATTTTTTTTTAGTCACTTCACCCATGTCTAAACTCTGTGACCCCATTTAAATACTGGAATGGTTTGCCATTTTCTTCTTTAGCTCATTTTACAGATAAGGAAACTTAGAATAATAGTTAAGTGACTTGCCCAAGGTCACACAGGTAGTGTCAAAGGCCAAATTTGAACTCTGGTCCTGTTTCTCACCATGTAATAACCCTCACCCCAGATTTGAAACTCACTTAAGAACTGTTCCCATAGGACTCAAGAATACCTATACTGTCCTGCACTCATGAGTTTGTCATGGGAAACTACTCGGGCCCCAAAAATGATTATATTGTAATCTCCCTTCCCTCCCTTTCCACTTGTAATTTGTATAAAAATCTCTACCTTTTTATGCAATAGACAAAGTTTCTTATCTAGGAATTTGCAAACCTCATTCCTCACTCTGAAAATAATTTATCTTTAGAAACCTGTCTTTCGGCCTGCTTTGTGCAGCTCTAGCTATTTACAATTTAAAGACCAATATAGTAAAATTATTTTAACAACAGTCTGGTACCTGGAGCTGGATCTCACATAATAAAATGTAATTTGGATAAATATTCAATGTTATGTATAAGTTAAATAAAACAACTTTTGTTAACAATAGCTGGCAGTTAGGTAGTCAGATAGCAACTTGTCTGAAAGCTTAAAGGGACTATAGATCTATGGCTACAAAGAAAAGCCTATTATCTAGGATAAGAGGGAGGGGAGGAGTAAGAGTTCTAGTACATTTTCTGAAGAATATGTGTAAACAAATATTTCATTCTTCTTATCTCTGAGATTCACAGCCTTAGCACTGTACTATCCTTTTCCTCACTCTCCCCCATGCCACAAATCTTATTTATTAGTTGCCAAAACCTGCTATAGTTACATTTACAATATTTCCTGAATCTGAGACCTCTGATACTTTGACCACTTTAGCTCAGGTCTTTAGCATCATTTGCCTAGATTAATGAAACGGGGCCTCATAATGATATTTATACTACTGATTTTCCTTGAGGACAGATATGAACTTGTCAAATCTCTCTCTGAACTCCCTCCACCCCCCCAAAAAAAACTCCCATTGTTTCCTATTGCCCCTAAAATAAAATATGAACTACTCTCCCTTTTAATGTACCTCACAACTTTTCTTTCTTTTTGTTTAAATTAATTATTATTATATAATAATATAATATATTATGTTATATAGAAATTTAATTGTAAAAAAATGGGATTAAGTGTCTTGCCTAGGGTCACAAACCTAGGAAGTGTTAAATGTCAAAGGCCAAATTTCAACTCAGGTTCTCCTGATTCAGGCTACCCACTCACTGTACCATTTAGCTGTCTTGTACAACTTTTCTTTCCAGTCTCATTGAATACCCTTACACAAAAATCCAGCAAAATAAGCCTTCTCTCTGTTCCTTAAACACAATCCATCTTTTGTCCCCATGTCTTACTTAGCATTGGAATAGAATGTACTCCCTTCTTACTACTGTCTTACAGAATCCCTCTCTTCTTTCAAGATGCAACCCTATCACCACATCCTTTTGTTACCGTTTAGTCATTTCTGACTAAACAGATTTGATAAGGTCAGATTTGAACTCAGGAAGATTAGGCTTCCTGACTCCTGGATCAGCTATCTATCCATTGCACCACCTAGCTGTCCCTCACTACATGTTACATGAAGCCTTTTCTGATTGCTCCTCCCAATCTATGTCATATTTAACTATCTTGAATTTATTTGCATTTATTCTTTTTGTATTTATTCTAGGTTGTCTTATATATGTATAGTATTTGCAGTCTCCATTAAAAATGTAATCTCCTTGGGGATTATTTCATTTATTGGGTTTGTATGTCCAGAGCCTATTGTACTCCTTGAATTATAATTGCTGTTTAATAAATACTTATAAATTGGTTGATTTATTGAAGAGGGGAAACTAGACAGCAAGTCATCTAAAAAAACTTCAAGAATTGTGATAGATTACAAGGTTGATAAGATTCACAAATGTAATATAGCAGCAAAAACAAGCAAAAAAAAAAACAGTAATAAAAACCCCCTAATATGACCTCAGGTATATTAAAGGAAGCATACTGATATAAAAGATGGGATAAGCATCCTACTCCTATCTCTCTCTCTCTCTCTCTCTCTCTCTCTCTCTATATATATATATATATGTATATGTATGTGTGTGTGTATGTGTATGTGTGTGTGTGTGTGTGTGTATCAAAAAATTATTAAAATAGACTTGAGTTTTCTTATTGGCAAAATAAGGGATTTAACTAGAATATTTCTGAAGTGTTTTCTTGACATCAATTCTATAATGTAAAAGGGTATTTGCTTAAGGTCAAAGTTATTAGTGACAGAATGTTGTATTTTGGCACTGTGAACTAGTTTTGACAAGCCATTTGGAATAATATAAGAAAAGCTGCTAATTTATTACTATTTTTTTGAAACAGAAATAACAGTTCAAATTAAAAAAAGAAACTCCCCTTCCATTATTTTTTGGTAAATTAAGTGATTTTAAAAAATGAATAATATTCATGCCAATTCAATAATATTCACTCTTTAGTCTGGAATTTATAGCCCTCCACATCCTGTATCTAATTAATCTCTCATCTCAGGATCATTCCATACTATTTTCCTCACCTTAGTCTCCATGAGAACAGAAGCAGTGACTTATGTCATCTTCCCCATGTCTAGCACATTGTAAGTGATGAATAAATGACTGAATCAAATACCTCAAAATTCCAAAGAAATACTTGGATCATCTTGAAGCACATCAGAAACAAAGTGGAAAGTGGTTTTTTTTTTTTTTTTTGGTTTTTTTTTTTTTTACTTGAAAAGTCAGAGGGGCCTTGAAGAATGGGGGTATAATTTGATTTTACTTTGATAATAATCGGAAAGAAATTAATGGTAGAAGGTACATCATACTGTAAAAAAAGGGGGGGAGGGGAATGGAGGTAAAATAAAGTAAAAATAAAAAGGAG
>JAJPUD010034537.1:0-10784 GCA_023553655.1 Myrmecobius fasciatus
CTTCCTATTTTTGCTGAGAAGCTACAATTTCAGCCATGGCCCTTGATGCAACTTTTTTGTCATTCATCATAACTATTGGTAAGTTTTCTGTTTCTTTTTTGATCCAACTTGTGTTTTCATTGTGTTTGGTTTCTTGTGATCATATGGATAACCAATTATTTTCTACATTATCTTTCATTGGGAATTCTCTCTGTCTGTGTCTTTCTGTATCTTTCTCTCTCTCTTTGTCTCTGTCTCTGTCTTTCCTCTCTCTGTCTCTGTTTCTCTGTCTGTCTCTGTGTCTCTGTTTCTGTCTCTCTCCTATCCTCTCCTCTCTTCTCCTCTCCTTTCCTCTTCTCTTCTCTTCTTTCCTTTCTTTTCCTCTTCTCTTCTATCTTCTCTTTACTATTTTTGTATCTTTCTCTCTTCTTTGTCTCTTTGTCTCTCTTCTCTCTCCTCTATATTTCTCTTTTCCTCTCCCTCTCCCTCTCTGTCTCTCTGATTTTTTTGATTCTCAAGTTTCTGTAGTAAAGTTTTTGACTCATATTGAATTGTTTATTTTGTTCTTTGCATTGATCTGATACCTTACATAGCCTTGCCTTATTGACTTTTGCTTTTAATTGTTTCTTAAGGTAATCTAGATTTTAAGAAGGCAGGAGGTATAGTGGATAGATTGGTGAACCTGTAATCAGGAAGATTTGCATATAAATCTTGCCTTAAACACTTCCTGGCTGTGTGACTCTGGGAAAATCACTTAGTTATTTTCTGTCTCAATTTCTTCATCTGTGTCCAGTCATTTCAGTCATGTCTGACTCTGTGACTCCATTTGGGTTTTTCTTGGCAGAGATACTGGCATAGTTTCCTTCTCCAGTTCATTTTAGAGATGAGGAAACTAAGGCAAACAGGCTCACTGATGGGCCCTTACACAGCTAAGAAGTGTCTATATTCCTATGTTTATCACATAGATTATTGTTAATTCAATTTTCTCATCTTTATGCTCAGTGATACTCAGATTTGGGTTGGGACAAATTGCTATCTTGCTATTATTTCTGTATGATTAGTTTTCAGTGAATTATTGGCCTGATTGATAAATACACATGTACACATATTTGTTTGCACATTGAAAATATTGCAATGGAAGTTCTACTAATTCATAGAAAGCATCTCTGGGACAACTGAAGTAGTGAATAGGACAATAAGGATGATATGCATTTCTTCCTATTACTAGTTTTAATTTCCTATTCTGAGTGTCTATAATTTGAAAGCTTTTCATTCTATATAGTATGAAAGTTATTTCAACATTACAATAGCTATTTCATGTGTTTTTGAATTTTATGGATCAAAGTTATGTCCAGTCAAATAGTTGTGATGATGCTCGTTTATTTGCTGAATTCTTGAGAATATTTTGAAGTTTCAGTTTGTGCTATGGAGATTTATCTTCTCTTAGTTTATGAAGAATAGTGAACTTCTGATGAATAATTCTGGCCATTTGATCATACCTTTTTAAGTACTTGGCAATGATAAAATACTATTGTTAACTTTTCAGAGGACAGTAAGAACCTCTTCTGCCTCTTAACTCTGAAGGATGCTCAGGAAAATAGGAGTCGTTTGGAAGTCAGTAGGAAGTATTAATCTAGATTTCTAAAGGGGGACTGGGAGTAGCAAGCCAAATATTTCCCTATGATCTTGGTTGGGCAAGTCATTTTCTTCTTAGGACCTCAGTTTCTTCATATATGGAGAAGAAATTATCAACTAGTTGATAATTGAATTGATTGATGATCCTGGAAATGAGATCTGTCTGATTTCAGGGGTAGGGAAGATGAAATTTCACTGCAATTAAGACAACAACAAAAAAGGAAAGACAATCTAAACCCTAATGATGTGGTGCCTTCTTCCATCTATTCTTATAAGGGGAGAGATAGACAAGCAGAAACAGCCAGAGGGACAGATGGGGTGGGACAAAGGGGAGAAAAAGTGGGGGAAAGGGGAATAGAGGGACAGAGAAGGTCCTGACTGTTTTGCATTTCTAACCTGTGGATTTGGAACAACTGTTGCTGTTGATGTCTGGATAAAACACCATCATGTGACTAGGACAGCTGGTAGTTTGACTTTTTGACTGGGATCTGTGTATTCTTAAGAGTTTAGCTTTGATGATAGCCTTTCATCCATCTGCTTATCTTCCTAATACTTAGGGCATCTCCCCTGTTCCTTCTCTTCTGTACCCACTGTCACAGAGGTGGGGCACATTTGGAAGGTGTGGCTGGCACTGTCTTTATAATTGTTTTGAAACCAGAGCAGTCTCCTAGGACTTTTGCACCACCATGAAAAGACATCTCATTAGCTAAATCAGCATCTTTCTGTGACTGCACTATCTCCCCTAAGAGATAATAAAGTACTTTGATGTACTGATGTGTGACATTATTCACTCCCCAAAATGCTCACTGCCTTCTCATCCTTCATAGATCTAAAGCTGAAAGGGAATTCAGAATCCATCTAGTCTAACCCCATCATTTTACAGATGGAGGAGTAATTGTATGAGGCTCAAGGAACCTTGTTTTACCTAAGGGTTCACAAATAGTCATCATCAGGTATAGAATTTGAACCCACTGAGTTCTAGAGGTCTTCACACTATGCTATGCTGCTTCCATTCCTATAGCATCTTCTCCATTTCATCCCATAAATCCTCTATAGAGTTTAGAGGTCTTCACACTATACTATGTGGCTTCCATTCCTATAGTATCTTCTCCATTTCATCCCATAAATCCTCTATAGGGATCACCACAGTGATAGGGACCTCTTCTACATTTCCTATCTCTAGAGTGATGGGCTGTCTCTCTCAACACTTGTTAACTATTATGTGACCAGCCCATCTCCTTTTCTGATTATATATTTTTTATTTATTTTTTTTCCTTTTTTTTTTCCTGAGGCAATTGGGGTTAAGTGACTTGCCCAAGGTCACACAGCTGTTACGTGTCTGAGACCAGATTTGAACTCAGGTCCTCCTGACTTCAGGGCTGGTGCTCTATCCACTGCGCCACCTAGCTGCCCCTTGATTATATATTTTTTAATAATATCTTTTATATCACTTTGTACAAGCAATTATCATTCATAGTATGCTGTGTCTAATCTTTTGCATTATGAACTCTTCAGAATGATGCTTTAAAACGTCTATGTGTGTGTTCAGTTGTGTTCAACTTTTTGTGACCTCATTTGGGATATTTCTGGCAAAGATATGGGAGTGGTTTTCCATTTCCTTCTCCAGCTTATTTTATAGATGAAGAATTGAGGTATCACTCATATGACTTGCTCAGAGTCACACAGCAAAAAAGTATCTGAGGCTGGATTTAAACTCACAAAGATGAGTCTTCTTGACTGCAAGTCCTGCACTCTGCACTTTGCTATCTACCTGCTCCTTTAAAATGTTTAAAATATATCAAAATATAAAGATGTATTTTCCCATCCAACTTCATGGATCCCTTGAAATTCATCCACTAATCTCAGTTTAAGAATCCTTGATGAATAGATAATCTTTCTTCCATTTGGACTTTCCTGTAGATAATCTTCCATGATAGTCACAAACACCTTTGGCTAGCATTTGCTTCTCTATTATATGCATTCTTTGTTATTAATAATCATAGGTCCATTAATAAGGTCTTCTCTGGATTGATTGTGGCTGAATGCAGATTGAAGCATTCTCTCTTCATCTCTTTTGTTCTTTTTAACAATTTTTCTTGAGGATTTTAATTTTCATCAGAGTAGGAGATTTATGTTTTCTTTCACAACTTGACTTTTATGAAAATGTTTTGCATAACTCCATATGTGGTTCCTTAATTGTGGATAGGGATAAGGGAGAGAAACTAAAACTCAAAAAATTTAAAAACTAATGCAAAAAAATTTAATGCAAAAAATTAAGTCTTCTCTATTGCACCAATCACAAAATCTTGTATGATCTTGATATATGTAAGGGAAACATCTTGTCAGAGAAAAGTAAGATTTCATTCTGCTCTTACCAAATCAATGCTTTTTTATTGCAAAGAAACAATAAGCACAGGGGATACTTGTATTCTCTACATTTTTAGTTGATTATAGATTGTAAAGATGTGGTCTGACACAGAATATCATTTGCAAAAGCCTGCCTTTTGTCTTCTCATATTTTTTCCCCTTAAGGAAGCCTCAATATGTATGTAAATTTTTTCTTAAAGATTTTGTAGAAATGAGAAAGTAGGCATATATAGGCTGTTATTTACTGATCTCCTCTTCTTGCTCATCTTCTTGATAATAGAAACATCCAGGATTTATTTTTTCTATTCTCATGGTATCTCCTTTCCTTTCTGATACCTTGGGGAATGATACCTTAACATCCCTAAAGTTATGTACATTTCCAAACGAGCATTCATTGTGTTTTCTTGGTCTTGTCCAGCTACTTTACTTGTCTTTGTTTTAAAGTGCTATGTCCACTTCCAGATGCAGCTTATTGAGGAATGTAATATTGATATCCAGTCATAATTTCACTAGCATTGATAGAAAATCTTGACAATCCTTTTCCATTTATCATATGTTTGTTGTTCTTCAGATTTTATCCTTAATTGCTCTTGGGGTCATCAAGGTCAGTCACAACATCTCAGACCAAATTTTCTGCAACCTTATTCTTTCCACTGTTGATTATTTTATGATTTGAAATTGCTCATAGTCTTCCATTCTCCTGTTCCTTAATATTTTACAAATGAGTTTTTACACTCTAAGCTTTTTTTGTCCTTGGTTGCTATATATATTTCTGTTAAGCAAACAATTTGCTTTTTGAGGCAATTTCTAGGCTATTTTGAACATCTTGTTGGTATACTTTATAATTTGTTTAACTCCAGTAGGAAATAGTGATAACATTTGTTAATTTCTGTTTCGTGATCTTTCTCCTAGTTTATTTAAATAGGTCATCTTGAAGCTATTTTGATTGCCCAACATTCTTTTTCAACTTTATTCAGATTTGGTGCTGATTCTAGTCTTTGTTCTGACTATACACAGACAGGGTGATTCAGAAATAACTCCCACATTGGTAACAGGTCATTTCCTCCAGCTTCATTAAACTATACATGAATAGGAGCAAAGGCTCTAAGTGGATGGTGAGAGTAAATCAGGGCTGAGGCTAGGTAAGGATGAATCAATAGTAGGATAAGGGTATGATGCATTAGAAGAGAGATCAGCAAAGTACCACTCAAGAGCCAAATTTGACTTGCCAGTTGCTTTTGTAAGGTTAAAGAGCTAAGAATGGTTTTTACATTTTAAAATACAATGAAACTTTATTTAAAAATGTAAAAACCATTCTTAGTTACTGGGTCACCTAGTTTGTAGACTACAGAGTAAAAAAAATGTAGAGTTGAACTGATTTATAATGGGGACAAGATGGTGAAGTTTATATTGAGAAAAAAAAGATTTCTGGTAGAATGGTAGATGAGAATAATTTGTTCTGAAAGTCATGAAAGCAGCTGAAACAGGCAGTATGGACTTAGAATTTAGTCAGATAGTAATGGTGCCAAAGTCATCCACTACATCCTAAAACATTGCCAGTCATCTTGATTTTGGTCCTGCCACAGGAGGATAACTCTGGAGGAAAGAGTGAGGCTGTTGACTTTGTGCAACTCTGCTTCAATTATATCCAATTCACATATAAGTCAAGACATTACCCTGTGATGTCATTAGTCCTCTTCAGAAATGAAGGACAAACAACAACATGTGACTGAGCAAATCATGCACTTTCTCTAAATCTGTTTCCTCATCCATGTAATGAAGATAACAATAGTATTTACCTCACTGAGTGATTATAGGGTTTAAATGAGTTAAAGGAGGTGACCTGCTTTGCAAATTTGAAAGGATTGTAAATATCAGCTGTTATATGGCTGAATTTAAAAAAAGAATGCTCCAAAGCATAGTCAATAAAAACAATTTTTGTCCAAGGTCACATAACTAGTAAGTACCCAAAGTGGGATTTGAATCCAGGACCTTCCTATCTCCAAACCCAAAATCATATCCACTGTATCATGCTACTTTAGAAAGAAGAGTCTATTTCCTACCAGATACTATGAATAATGTTACCTAGGTTCAGTTTGGAACAATTTCCTTGTACCACTGGACACTTGTAAACATCCCCAGTCTTCTGGTGACCATTGGTTTCAAATGGAGCTCCCACCACCAACCTAGGAAGAGAGAGAAAAGAAGATGAGTTCTCATTAGTGTGAGATATCAGTCCTGGAAGAAGATTCAGAGAGCATTTATACAAGAAGCAGGGATTGGGGAGAAAGATGTTGATAGTACAGAGTCAGGAAACATCCTAAAGGAGGGATGTACTGCAAACTTTATAGTCTGGTTCTATGTACCCATAATAGTCAAATAGATCAAACTGAGATCCATGACAGAGATGAATTGTTAAAGATGCAGATACTGACAGGCTACTCTCAGGGTGTGGAGCCCTTCTTGGTAGCTTTCATTGTCCCCCAAGTCCCTGTCTTCACTTCAGGCAGAAGAAACAGGCGGTTTAGGGATCTGGGCCCAGAGCACCAGTCATCTTCAGAGAAATCTGGGTTTGGCACTGGTATGGAAGGCAAAAGCTGCCAAACACTTTACCCTTTGTCTCTGAGCTTACTCAGATACTCATGTGTGTATTTTCTGGGAAATTAGATCTGTCTGTTCTTGGGTCATTTACATACAACACAACATGATACAGCACAAAACACTGTCTTCTGCTGGAAACAATGATTAGGAGAAAGGGGTGGGAGAGAAACTGCATTTTCTCTCTAAATTCAGAGAATTCCATTTTCAGTTGGCTCTGGCAGGCAGTGTAGAGTGAAAATGTGGGTTCTAGTCTTGGATTTGCCACTGACTGGTTATGTGACCTTGGAAGTCACCTCTGGAGCACAGTTTCTTTATTTTTCTTCCAGCTCTGACAGTCTCATATTTCTCCATGTGATTGAAAGAAATATCTTGGGTATTCATTCATCTTTCTCTCCATTCAGCACCCTTCTCTGGGAGGGAATCTTGGACCACTCTGGTTGCCCTCTTCCTTCCAGGTAGCTATCTTGTTTTCAATAGGCTGTTAGTTAATGCCTAAATAAATAGGACCAGCCAGTTGCTCAATAAATATTCATTTAATAGATACTATGTGCTAAGTATTGAGGATATCAATAAAAAAAAAACCAAACAAAACCCAACAATAACCCAACAACAACAGAAAAAACATAGCAAAAGACATCCTTGCCCTCAAAAAATTCATGATCTAATGAGGGAGACAAGCAAATAACTATGTACAAACAAACTCTATGTAATATAAAAAGAAGATAATCAAAAGAGGAAAGGCTTTGGAAGTAAGAAATATTGGGGAAAGCTTCCTATAAAGGACAGGCTTTTAACTGTGACTTAAAGGAAGCTAGGAAATACAGGAGGACGAGGAGGAGATGAGGAGAGAGAGTATCCCAGGCATGGGGAACAGCCAGAGAAGAAACTTTGAGCTGAGAGATGAAATATCTTGTTTGAGAAACAGCCAAGGAAGCCAATCTCATTTGACAGAGACTATGTGGTAGGGAGTAAGAAGGCTGGAAAGATAAAAGGGGACTAAGTTATGAAGGCTTTGAACAGCAAAGAGAGGATTTTATATTTGATCCTGAAGGCAATAAGGAGCCTATGAAGTTTATTGAGTGTGAGGGTGACATGGTTGGATTTGTGCTTTAGGAAAATCACTTTGGTAGTTGATTGGAGGATAGGTTAGAGTGTGGAGAGACTGGAGGCAGGAAGACCTCCAAGCAGACTATTTAAGTAGACTGAGTGAGATGATGATGAAGACTGTACTAGAGTGATGGCAGTGTCAGAGAAGAGAGAGCTGTGTATTGAAGTGATGTTATAATGGTCACAGGCCTTGGCAACAGTTTGGATATGGGGGTGGGGGTGAGAAATAGTGAGGAATTGAGAATGACACCTGGTTTGGGACCTGAGGGACTGGGAAGATGGTGTTGCCCTTCCTTGGCTCAAGTCAAGTGCCTAAGAGCCAAAGTGGCTTCTGGTGTTAATGGCGACTCTCACCCCTCTCTCCCAACTCTGATCTAGAATCCAAAATGGCAATAGACAAAGATCTGTTTGGAATTAAGAGCTTATGAAATAAATGGGATAAGTTCTCCCTGGGGCAACCAGATAATGACGGGTATCTAAATATAGCCACCTATTAACTGTGCCTATTTTTGAGCAGCAGAATTAATTGGGTCCATAAAATCTGTTTGTCTAGACGATGGTGACTTTTGACTACTTTTTCAATTGTTTGTACTATCAAAGTCTCTCTCATTTTTTTTCTAAATAAAAATAAAACAAAATTAATGTAGTCCAGAATTTGTGGGCTGCCTTGCTTTAATTTTTAGGATTATAGGAGCATAGATTTGGGAGCTGGAAGGACCCTGGGATCATTGAATCCAATCCTTTTATTTCACAAATGAATAAATTGAGATGCAGAGAGGTTTAAATACAAGACCTCGTCTTCCAAATTCTATTTCCTGTCAGGCTATACTCCTCTGGACTTGTCCATTATACTTTCAGAGTACCTGTCCCTCACCTCCAGCTTATTTTTGTGTGTTGTCTTCCTTCATTAGATTGTAAACTCTTTTGAGGCCAGATTGAATTTTACCTTTGTATTTCTCTCCTCAGATTAAAGCACAATGCCTGGTACATAATAAGTACTGAATAAATATTTATTGATTTCCTGACCAATCAACCTTATTAGGTGACTAATTATGAAGTCCTCTTTTAAGAAACAGTCAATGGGGGGGGGTTGGGATGGAGGAACAAGATAAACCTTGATAACAACAACAATAACCTGGCACATTTTGCTGTTGTTCAGTCATTATCAGTTGTGACTGAATCTTTGTGAATTCAGCTGGTATATTCTTTGGTGTATTCTTAACAAAGATACTGGAGTGGTTCTCCATTTTCTTCTCCAGCTCATTTTACAGATGAAGAAACTGAGGCAGAGTTAGGTGACTTGTCCAGGGTCACACAGCTAATAAGTGTTTGAGGCCACATTTGAACTCAGGAAGATGTCTTCATACTTCAGGGACCAGCACTTTATCCACTGTACCATCTAGCTTGGCACATAGTAGGTGCTTAATAAATGCTTATTGATTGATAATTAATATCAACAATAAAAATAATAGCATTTACATAAATAATACTTCAAAGTTTGTGAAATGCTTTATGTTAAGTCCTCTCATCAACCTTGTGAGGTGGGTGCTATTATTATCATCCCTTTTTACAGATGGTGAAACTGAGACAGAGAGAAATTAAATGATATACCTGGGATCACATAGATAAGGAAGTGTCTGAGTCAGGATTTGAATTCAGATCATTTTTGACTCTAAGTCCAGTACTCTAGTCATCTCTTTGCCTCCATAACATAATAACTTATTACTAGTAAAGTTCCTGTGTCACTTCCCATTTTATAAAGGGGGACTAGAGCATAGCATAGAAAAGACCAGGAAGCCCAGATTGATGTAATACAAAGGATGCTGGCCCTGAAGTCAGATCTAAGTTGTTTTTTTTTTTCCTACTTCTGTCCTTGACTTGCTGTACAAGCCAGGACAAATCACCTCACTTCTCTATCCTTAAAAATGAGAATTATTCGTGCCCTATATACTTTACAAAGTTGTTGTGATGATCACATGGAAGGAAAAGAGCTTTGGAAAATTACAGGTGCTTTAGAGACAATGATCAATGGCTTCCCCAAAGTTTGGTATTTCACCTATATCTGGGGTTAGACTAGAACCCAGATATCACCCCACTGGGCTACCTGTCTGCCAAGGTGATTTTCTTTAAGTGAAAGTCTGACTATGCCAGTCCCCTACTCAATAAACCACAGTGGCTCCCTCTCATCACCTAGGATCAAATGTCAGATCCTCTGCCTGGCATTTAAAGCCCTTTACAACCTTTGTTCTCTCCTATGAACGTTGTCTTCTCAGATCTTCTCTCAGAGGTCACAAAGCATAGCCTCCTCACTCTATAAAGAAAGAGACTGAGAAAGAGAGTCACACAGTATAAAGTGATAGTAGTGTTTCGAATTGAGGTCTTCTGACTTTAGGACCAAATGTCATTATATCCACTGGTTTCTGTTCAAAGAACTGGGACTGCAGAGACAAAAATGAAACATTCCCTGCTCTCAAGGGGCTTACATTCCTTTTTGTCTAAATTAAGCAACTTGCCCCAAATCATCCAGTCCTCGGAGGTAAGTTCAGTCCTAGAACTAGAATTCATTTCTTGCCTACCGGCTCCATGCCCCTTACATATTGCCTCTGATCTTGCACAGCCACAACTGATCTGGATAGCCAGAATGGTAGCCAGTTTTCTCCATTCCCAGATAACTGAGATATGCCTAAGGGCTTGAGATTTACCTATCAAGTTAGTTTTGTGGTGATATACAACTGCTAAAGCTCAGGAAAAATGTCACAGAGCCACTAACTTGCTCAGTTCTTCCCTCCCTGGTAACCTCAGCCTTCCTTCAGTCATCATCATTCTTGCTTGGCAGACAGGATATCCTATACCTTCTGGCATGGACACCAGACGGCAAACCAAAGGTCGCAATAGATGGCAAGAAATTTCCATTGGCTGGGTTGAGTCATGGAATCTGGGCTCTTGACATTTCTGCTGTGGGGAGAGTGGAGAGAGGGGGAGGGATCACTGTCACTGGGGATGGAGAGGAGGAGAAAGACGCTTTTATTCAGCAGAGACCTCAGGGGAGGAAATTTGGGGTTTCCTCATTGCCATTGGAGGCTGGCTTGTCTAAG
>JAJPUD010034538.1:0-10783 GCA_023553655.1 Myrmecobius fasciatus
ACATTAATATCCTTGTCCTCGTGGATCTCGCATACAAATAAATGGGAATTATAGGTAAAGATCATTTAGTCCAATTTTACAGATAAATAAATTGAGTCTTAGAGAAATGAAGCAATTTGTTCAGTCATAGAAATAACTGAATGTACTTTCTGCTACAACATGCTATTATATAAGTAGCATATAAAATTTTGAGTATGCTCACTGCTTTCTTGTTGTTCATTCACATCTGACTCTTTGTGAACTCATTTGGGTGTTTCTTGGCAAAGATAAGGAGTAATTTGCCATTTCCTTCTCCAGCTCATTTTACAAATGAGAAAATTCATTTAAAAAAAATTACAAATGAGGCAAACAGGGTTAAGTGACTTGTTCAGGGTCACACAGCTAGTAAGTGTCTGAGGCCAGATTTGAAGTCAGGAAGATGAGAGCTTTACTTTATTCACTGTCCAGCTAAATGCCCACATTGCTTTCTACTGATCACCAAATAAATACAGGACTGCAAGAGACCTCAATTCCAGTTTGTCCCAGAATGTGAAACCATTTTTTCTGCCCTGGTAATAATTATCTTTCTGTGCTAAATTATCGGAATAAAGCTGATTTCAGTTCAGATGTCACTTAAGGATATTCAGAGCAAATTGAGTACACTGAGGGAGCCTATGTTAGGAAAGAGAATTTCAATTCAGCTGCTTCTGGTCACGTAGATGTACCCGTATTTGTGCTCATATAGAAAAACAAACATTTGGTTATCTCATTTTGCGCACTTGGAAATAAGAAAAGGATATGACCTTTTGATATTCACTTTCTCCATCTTGCATTCTGGCCAATATACAAATAAATAAAGCCTGGAATCTACAAGCCTGAATTACCATTCTTTTTCATATCTTAATATCCTGGCAGTCCCAGATATGAAACTAGAAACACACGGTGTGACTCTTATAGCATTCATTCCCTTTGTGCAGAACACATTTTCCAAAGAACTACACCTGAGTAGAGTTTGCTTGGATTCCAAAAATCATGTTTTACGACCATAGCTGCAATATTTGACTTAAACAGAAATACCAGGAATGAAACCAGTCTCTAGAGAGAAACAAGACTTAGAAGCCAGAACTTTGCAGTTTTCTGATCTGTGTTTGTCAGAGGTAGGATTTTGAGCCAGGAGACACAATAAAATCAGGAGAATATTTCAGATGCCACAAGTTAGATCTATTTGTACTTTTAGAAACTAGAAAAACCATAGCAGGAAAATATATGCTCTGCTAAACAGAAGATGGAGGAGATTGATTTACACAACTCAATCTACAAGGTATTCAAAAAGTTTTACTGCTGTTTTCAGCGGCTAAATCTTTGAGATATTTTGATTTTTTTTTCTTCCAGGACAATACATGCTTTATTCTCTACCAAGAAAATCTTTCAAATTTTGGTTTTTGGCTATGTAAAGTCAAAGATGACATCCTTTAGTAAAAATATTGTTTAATATTATAATATCAATATTTCTCATTTTTCTTTATATATATATATATATTACTTATATGAAATTTTAGGGAGGGGCAAGGGAAAGGAGGGAAAATTTTGAAACTCAAATTCTTTTTTAAATAAATGTTAAAAATGTCTTTATACATAACTGGAAAAAATAAAATACTATTTTTTAAAAAAGAATAAACAACAATAGATAAAGATTTGAGTAAAACAAAACAAAACAAGGAAGACTGTATCCTCTCTCCAAAAAAGTCTAAAGAACACTAGCTTGGTGGAGAAGAGTAAGGCTTCTAACCCATGCTTACTAGCTATTTGTCTTTTGGAAACACCTCCCCTCCTCTGGTCTCAGTTTTCATATGTTTAAAGGTGAGGGATGGCAAGAATTGGACCAGAATGATTTAAAAAAAACATTTATTTTAAAAAATTTTATAACTTTATACATTAATTCAGTTATTATTCTGATTATTTAGTTATGAAAATAAACACTTTTTTGGTTAATTTGATCACTTTTCATGTCTTATATTGGCAGTCAGTTGGATCACCAATATTTGGAACTCAAACTGTCAACTCAAAAAGCACCAAACACCACATGTCCAGAATTTTAATTTCATAGACATAGACTCAATTGGTATTGAGAAATGACATGAGTCCTTGATACATAATATTTCAATTTCCACAGATGCTTCTTTTGATATTATATAAAAGTATAATCTCTCCTATTAATGATGTTTTTTGGTAACACAAAGATTGCTCTGGAGTGTTGAAGTTTAAGTCTACAACCTCAAATGACTTCTCTACCTTTGATCTTTGCAGTCAGAAGTGGTTAGATTTTGCATGTGGCATTGATAATCTTAAAAATTGTATAATTTCTTTGAAAGTGGATTTTTGTATCAGTCCAAGAATAATCATTTATAGCAAAAACACCTGCCAAGAACATGTGGGTGTATATTATCCTCAAGACAGCAGGAGGTATTTTTACACTAAAAATTTGTTTTTCTTCCCCACGTACCAATTTACATGGTGCCTATTCAAACATCAATCTTAAACTACTCGGCTTTCATGCTACACTGAAGGCAACAATTAGAACCCTCAGCTCTAACTTGAGATAAAGGGAACTTTTTATGAGGTGTTAGTATTAGTTTGGAGTTTTATCTTCCATGAGCCAGCTACCAAAAATCAGTGGCAAATAAACTTCAGCTGATATATAACAGCATGCCTTAGCTAATAGTCATGGAATAGAGTTTTTCTGTGTTAGAAACATACAGTCTGGCTTAGACTTTTTCTCTGTCCCTATCTAACTCTTACTTGTGTTAGGATCCTTGAGACAATTTATCTGTAGAACACATCTCCCTGAGTAAGCAGCATTCATTTCCTATAGTGTTTTCAGTCAGTTAACAGACTTTCACTAAGTACTTCCATATTCCTATTATATTCTTTTTTCCCCAATTATAAACAGTTCATAATGACCCTGAAATAAATAGTATCTCCATTTTGTAGATGTGGAAAATAAGGGTCAGAGAAATTAAACAATCTTATCAGTTATACAACTAGTAAATAGTGGAGCAACAAATGGAATTCAGTTCTTTTGATTCTAAAACCAGTGCTTCTTCCAGTAACACCATGTTGCAGAATGGCTTGGAAATAGGCTATGCTACTAAGAAAAGGGGGGTATTTTTCCACAGAGAAGGCCATCCTTATTTGTGCTGTAAAGTGGGGATAAGGTTCCTTCCTCAATTGATAAGTAGAAGTAGTTTAGGAATTTGAACAGGTAGTTTTCAAAGAAAGATACTCAAGCTATTCATAGCCATGCCAAAAAAATGCTCCAAGTCACTAATTAGATAAATGCTGATTAAAACTCCCAAGCTGGCAGGTTGATAAATCTGAACCAAAAAAAAAAAAAAGGAAAATGACCAATTTCTCATGGACTGTGAGAAAACAGACACATTAGTACAATGATGGTGAAGTTGTGAATTGATTGAACTATTCTGGAAAGAAATTTGGAATAATGCCCCCAAAGTTATCAAACAGTAGATGCTCTTTTACCCAATAATACCAACTTCCCCAAAGACAGCAAAAAGGAAGGAAGGCCTATATGTACAAAGATATTTATGGTGTTGTTCAATCACTTCACTTGTGTCCAGATCTTCATAACCCTAATTGGAGTTTTCTTGGAAAAGATATTGGAGTTGTTTACAATTTCCTTCTCCAGCTTATTGGACAGATGAAGAAACTGAAGTAAACATGGTCAAATGATTTGTCCAGGGTCACAAAACTAGTAAGTGACTAAGTCAGGCCTTCCTGACTCCAGGCTTGGGACTCTATCCACTGTGCTACCTAACTTCCCCTAAAAACATTAATAGCAGCAGCTCTTTTTTTGTGATGGAAAAGACTAAGAAACTAATACAATTCCCTCTGATTGGAGAATGATAATATTATGAATATGGTGAATAAAAATGTGCTAAAATACAATTATGCTTTAAGAAATTACAAGAGATAGTTTCAGATGGATTGAAGAGACTTGTATGAACTGATGCAGAATAAAGTGAGCAGGATCAGAGGAAAAAATTATACTACAACATCAATATTGTAGAAACAAACTATTTTAAAAGACTTAACTTTAATTAATGAAATAATTAACTATGATTTCAGAGAATTTATGAAAAAGAATTCTGCCTACTTCATGACAGAAAGATGATAGACCAATATGCAGAATTAAAAATGTATTTTTGAAAATGTCCAGTCCTGTGCTACTTTCTTCCTCTTTCTCCCTGCTTCCTCTTAAATGTCTTCTCTCTTTTCCAATATAGTTTTTATTTATATCAATTTCTTGCTACACATGTACATCTCCCTTCCCCTTTTCTTTTTAATTAAAGTGTGTGCACCTTGATAGAAGGACCATTTCATCTTCAATTCCCATCACTTTGTGTAGCATATGGTTGATTGATTGATTGAAGCAATCAACAATAGCAACTATTGATACAGAAATTATAACCATGGTCATGGCTCAGAAAATTGGAAATAACTAACCTCAAAATGGGAAAAGTTGCTAGAGGCAGCAGACAGTGCTTAGGGAGTCTGGTCTAATGTGGGGGAAAATATTGGACTTGAAATCAATCAGAAGATTTTATTTCTAGTCTTACCTGATTCTACCACTAAATTAGTGTGTCTTTGAACAAGCTACCTAATATTTATGTACCTATTTCCTCATCTTTACAAATAAGGGAGTAGGAGGACAGCTAGAAGTCAGGAGGACTTGAGTTTAAATCAGGTCTCAGACAGTTAATATTTCTAGGCTGTGGGACCGTAGGCAAAACATTTAACCTCAAATGCCTCACCCAAAAATAAAAATTTAAAAAAAAAATCAAGGGTAAGTTCATATGTCCTCAGATACTTTCTTGTTCTAAAATTCTGCAATTTTAGCTAAATTTCACTAAAATATAAGAATGTATAATTGAGAGTTGAAATAAGAAAAGTGGAAGTAGAAATACATAATATTTTTTGTCTTAGACCCTGCCTGACGTAATCAGGAAGCTAGGTAGCCCAATGATAGAGTTCTGATCTTGGAGTCTGAAAAACCTGAGTTCACATTTGGCTTTAGACTCTTACTAGCTATATGATCCTGGACAAGTCACTTCACCTGTTTGCCTCAGGTCACTCAACTTTAAATGCTGTTAACAGCAGCACCTAGTTTGAAGCTTGAAAAGATCAAATGAAATAATATTTATAAAGCCCTTAGCACAGTGCCTGGCACACAATAGGTAATTAATAAATACTTGGTCTATTCTTCCTCTTGACTCATAGCAGTAAATAGGAGTACAGGATAGAATGTATGATTCACCAGATTTGTCACTGAATATGGGGACTGAGAAAGATAACAACCACCAAATAGTCCAAACACAGGCTCAATTTCTATTCTTGGATTTAAGTGTGTCTGACCTTTGCTTGGTAGAAATTGGTGGAAACAACAAATACTAAAGTCAGAATGAATAAAAAAAAAATTAGGACATTAGTTTTGTGCAACCAACTTGCCTAGAGGTACACATACTCAATGGACTTTCATTTTGACTTCATTTTGCTTGCTCTCTTATAGGCCAGACAAGTGTACTGGAAAAGATACTCAACTGAGAATAAAGAGACTCAAGTTATACAATTCTGTATGTTACCTTAAGAAAATGGTTTAAATACTTATCTTCTGCTCCTTTTCTATTTCCCCAATCTATCACTATCATGTCTATCTCACAATATTTTTACACAAGTGAAACATAGTTAAAAGGAGAATTGGAAAGTACTTTGTCAATCAACTAAATCAACTTCCCTCTTTTTTGTAGTGGCGACAATTGAAGCTTTGAATGATTTGTAGAATCATGGAATTAGAATTGGAACGGACTTAAAAAGATGTCTAGTTCAATCTTATTTTACAATTAAGGAAATTGAGTCTCAGAGAGATTATATAAGAATTAGGGACAACTGCATTTTGGCACATGACTTCTTGACTCCGAGGTAGCTCAGTGTATAAAACATAGGGCTTAGCATCAGGAAGATACATCTTCATGAGCTCAAATCTGGCCTCAGATACGTCCTAAATGCGTGATCCTGAGCAAGTTACTCAACCATGTTTGCCTCAGTTTCCTCATCTGTAAATTGAGCTAGGGAAGGAAATGACAAAACCATTCCAATATCTCTGCCAAGAAAATCCCAAATGGGGTTGCAAAGAATTAGACATGATTAGAAAATGAATATCCATCTTCTTGATTCCAAGAACAACTCCCATATCAATATAGGAACTGAGACTAGTACCCTAACTTTTGCCAATGTTTAGCATTCTGTATGCCATGACTTTTCTAAGTCTTAAAATAGGGGTGCTATTCATTTCTTCATTGATTCAACAAATAGATGGGTGTCTACCATATGTAAAACATAATTATTTAGGGAAATAATGCATATAATATGTATGGAACACAAGGGAGTTTACATTAAGACCATGTTAGTGGTAAAAATAATAATAATTTCTATGGAAGTTCAGTGGAGAGAAAAATAAATCTTTGAGATGACGTATAGGATTTAGAGTTGTTAGGAATTCTAGAAATCAAAAGGCTATAAGCTTGGAACTAGAAAAACTCTGTTCTAGTTCAACTCCCCTTAGAACTGAGGAAACTAAGGCACAAATTGGTTAAAATAATTACTTCAGGTTACACAGAGATTAAGGGAACAGACTCATTATTCAAACCGAAGTTTCAGGATTCTAAAAGTAGGGTGACAGGATGGGAGCTTTCAGGTGACAAGCCAGTGCAATGAAGGAAGAGAGCATGAAAGGGAAAATCAGAACCTGCTAAGAAAATTAATTCTTGTTTCCTTGCATATCTTTTATACACTTAGGTAGGGAAGATAGACAGAATATGATCCTCTGAATTTTATGTTGTATTTTATCAGGAAAATCATGGGGAAAATATTGCAAATCAACAGAAAATCAAAAATATTTTTAGGGTACTTAATTCTATGTTGTTCATTACTCTCTTATAACCTACCATCTCAACTCTTACCATTCTCATATCCCTCTTCTACTCTAAAATATTTTTGATTATGTTCTTTGGAATTCTTATTCCATTTTTAATGACTCTTCATATAATACTTGTGCCCTCTCTCCATAAATCATTTTATAAACATTTAATTTTAATTTCTATATATACATTATTTTCCCCTAATAGAGAATATAAACTCTTCTAAGGGTGGGGAACTGTTTGTTTTTGCCTCATATGACACTATAGACTATAGAAAAGTACTGATCACCACTAATAATGTTTCTTTACTAGTAATTCCTATACCAGTGAAATTATAGGTCTGATTTAAAAAGAAAGAAAAGAAAAGAAAAGAACATCTCCAGCATCTGACACAATTCCTGATATATAATAAATAGATGCCTAATAAAACTGCTTCACATAAGCCTTCCAAGACAGGAGGGAAGTGTCCTAACTCCTCTGGTTCAGTCATCTATTCTACTCCCATCACCCTCAGGCCACCTATAGCTCCACAACTAAACCAGTGGCTTTGCCCATGTCTGTCCCCTTTTCTAACTACACACTGCTACATGATAATATAGATTAACTCTACCCTGATATGGAAGAACTTATTTCCCAATAATTAACATACCCTCACCCCATCATACCACACCCATCCCACTGATTCTGAACCTTGCGCTGTTATTATTCAAACTTTATTCTCTGGCCCCAATGGCACATTCCTCATTCCCATCTGCTTCAGGGAAGCTCCTCAATTTAAAACTGCCCAGATCTTCCATTGTGCACAAAGGAATTCTATAGATAATAAATCTGATTTCATCTTAAATCTTTCCCTTTCTTGTTCCTTCCATCTCACATTCACTGAAATCTGGTTTTCTCTTAATTATCCAATTTTCTTGACCATTTTTTCCAGCACTGGTAATACTTTCATTCAACCACCAACTAGCTGGTCATGGTCAGGGAATCTGAATACTCTTTTTCCCCCAATGACACTTCCAGTCCCTTCCTATAATAGAACCATTCAGTAACTTCTTTGCTTTTAAGTTTCACAAAATCCACATTTATCATCAAATTGAGATTCTAGTAGTGGCTGTCAACCAACACTTTCCTTTCATCCTCAATGTAATCTGTGCTTCTTCAGTTTTTCTCTCCTCCTCAACTCCTACTATACATATTGTTACTCTCTTTAAACATTTTAACCTCTCAGTTCTTCAATTTACTAATTTCCCATGACCCACTATCCTATATAACCTGAGCTACAAAAAGATGTTCATATCCTTGATCTTGCCATCACCCAAAATTCATGAATTTTGAAAGTATCTTATTTGAATACAATAGCTTGTCATTCTACCTGGCCCTCTGCCTTACAACCCCTATTAATGTTCTTTGTCTCATTGTGACATTTAATTTCTCTCTTTTTCAGTTCTTTCCCAGTCATAATCCCTATACTAGACATGCTTTCTTTCCCTTCTCCATCTTGATCCCTTGGTAAACCAGTTCAAGTTTGCATTGTCTCTAGATCTCTACTACCTTGTTCTTTTACTCTATCATCTATCTTGCT
Organism: Myrmecobius fasciatus; assembly: GCA_023553655.1. Taxonomy (NCBI): domain Eukaryota; kingdom Metazoa; phylum Chordata; class Mammalia; order Dasyuromorphia; family Myrmecobiidae; genus Myrmecobius; species Myrmecobius fasciatus. Next base: position 8,551 of record JAJPUD010034538.1, read on the forward strand.
TTAAACCTTGAATTACTCTATATCACCTTTAGTTTTACTTCCTACTTATGTATTGCTGGACAAACTAGGATAAAAATCACAAAACTTTGCTGACTGGATCCACTACAAATTTAAATTGCATAATCTCAAACTGAGCCTTCATTGCAACAATCCTTTTACAATTTCCTGGTCAATTTACTATTCCTCTAACCAAAGCAACTTTTCCAAAGCTTTTTCATCCCTCTTCAAACTACCCATGGCTTCTCCTCCCCTAAGCCCACAGCTAAGAACTTTGTCTCATATTTTATTAAAAAACAATTGTGGTCACTTGCAAAGAAGTAAATATATAAACAAAACCAATCTGACATCACCTCCTCAAATCCCCTTTAGTGATTGCCTGGCTTCTCACCTAGATTAGATGAATTTTCCCCGATCTTGCCAAAAACACTGAAATTTGGGACCCAATAACTCAGGAAAGGAGAACAAAGTGACTTATAAAGTTACTAAAAGTTTTTATTTGTATATAAAGTATGCTTTGTTTTTTACATTTCAATTTGGTTCCTAATAGATATTTTTAAAGTATATACATTATACAAGCACTATGGTTGGCTGTGTTGACAATTTCTTTAAATGGAAATGAAGGAATTCCAGCTTTCACATAGATTAAACTTTAATTGATTTATGCATTGTTCACATTGTTCACAGTTTGTCCTAAAACTGTGGAGTATCACCAAAACCTCTTCATGTGCAGAAGGGTGATAAGTCAGTTATTTAAGGTTCTTAATGTTTGAATAATCCTTCTCCCCCAAAAGAAAACATTTAAGTTCAGTGCTACATAGTTAAATTTTAGCACTTCAGAACTATGTTACTTTCAGGCATTTATAATTTGGTAGAGTATGTACATAAACATATATGATAATTCAGCACTTTATATAGTTTTTAGCTATTGATCCAGGTCTGTTATTGACTTGATACAGACAAGAGTCTCTACCAATGTACATCTGTAATTTATAATCTTAAAGAGTTTCCTGGGTTACTTCCTGATTCACTATATGAATCAACCATGTGGATATGCAGCCAATGCATCCAAAGATACTAATGTAAATCTGGGCTGCATTAAGAGAAGCAGAGTTTCCTGAATTAGAGTAGAGTCCCATTATACTTTTCCCTAGTCAGACCACACCTGGAGTATTATGTTCAGTTATGGTGAATTCAGTGTAGGAAAGACGATGGTGAGTTGGAGGACCTTCAGAGAAAAGCCCCATATTGAAGGAGCAGCAAAAGTTTAGCTTGAAAAAGAGAAGGTGTAAAGGAATTTAATAGCTGCCTTTAAATATTTAAATAGCTGCTATGTGGAAGAGGAAAAGAAGCATACTTAGGCTTAATGGACAACTTTTTTTAAATTAGAGCTCTTGAAAAATTTAATAAACTGCTTCAGGAGATTGGAAGCTCTCCATCTCTGGGTTGAGGGTGTCTTCAAGACTAGACTGACCACCAGCAGACATGTTGTAGAGGTTTCATGCATGCAGATTAAATACAGCTATCCCTTCCAATTTTAAAAATTTGTGGTCATGTTATTGACATTTTGGCTTAATTTTTATTAACACATTGGTTTTCTCATTGAGATGATTGCTTTATCCAGCTTCTTAGGGATCAAGCAGAAGTCAAAATAAATATAAATACTTTTTTAGTATCAAAAATCCTCTATTACCTAGGGCAAATGATTCTCAGGAATACCATGAGGGACACGTGGTGGAGGCTATCCGAAAACCCTATTCTCTTGTATTATATTTAAGTTCAAAATATCTGTATCTAAAACTATTTCAATTATGTTAGCATTGCATTAGCATTTTGTCTTTCAAGTGGTTAGAGTGTATCTAAAATATTTGAAATCTTTAGAGTAGACAAGAAAATGGTTTTGATCCTAGAGTCACAACTTAGCACTATTCTAAATGGATGTAATTTTTCCTTCCCCAAATAAACCTATCAAAGTAAATGAAAATTCAATTAACCAAATGTTATTCTAAAATAGATTTTCCATACAAATGGATTTTGATCTAGGTATGTAGTTTCAAATGCTAACCAAGACCTACCCCATTAGAAGCATTTTCACAACTTTAGATGAATTGAGAGATTCATTTGCAGAATATATCAGGCTCCTCAAGTTACAAAGAAGTTTAAAATATGCTTATGAATTGATAAAAAAAGAGAAAGATTCTGTGGTTTCAGGAGACAAGGTTAACATGGGAAACTC
>JAJPUD010034539.1:0-10783 GCA_023553655.1 Myrmecobius fasciatus
CACTAGGACCACGTTTTCAGCTGCTCTCGATCCACCCTTTTCCAAAGGCAGATCTGCCAAAGCACCTGCCCGCAAGCAGAGCAAAGTGGCCCAGGCGTCTCCCAGGGGCTTCCTGGGTGCCCAAAATCCGCCCCTCTATCGCAGCCCTGACTTCCGCCCTGGCTGGAGTCTGATCTCGACCAGTGGCCGATTTCCCCTGAGGCTAACCTTCTCCGGAGTTCTTTCAAGGTAGATCTTTGATAGAAGTGTGTTGTAGTCCAAATGCTTGGCGTGGCCCTCACTCAGAAACCAGTTGGAAGGCTTACTTTGTCTGGGTTTGAGGGAATGTCCCAGGAGTTCACAGAGAAAGCTGTCTACAATTCGCCATCTTGGCTCTGACCCCAATTTTTTTGTTTCTTTCAAGATTCTGCTTAAAGGATACTTGTTACATAAAGAATGTCCTGATTTCTTCCTTCCTCAACATCCTAGTGTCTTTTCCAACAAAATTACCCTACCTTCATTTTATACATATTTGTCTATATTTACCTGTATTGATATTTTTTCTTACAGTAGAATAAAACCATCTTAAAGTCAGAATTCACTCTCATCTTTGTTTCCACAGTGTTTTGCACATTTCCTGGCTCATAATTGTCATTTAATATTTTTAATTGACTGATGTCAAAAAAGGGCCAATTTGGGGAAAATACAAGGATTTTCTCAATGTTGTGAAGACTCAATTGTGATTAGAAAATAAAGAAGAGCTAATTTCATGAATACTTCACATATTAGAAGGGACATTGAAGGTGGCGCTAAAAGACATGCATCTGAATCCTGCCTCTTTTTTAAAAAAGTTGCATAACTTTGTAATTTGATCTAATAGAACCTTAATATCCTCATATGGAAAATTAGGTTTTGGGACTTTTATTACTACTCCATAATTTATAAAAATCACTAATTCTAAATGTTTAATTTTGTGGCCAAGAAACATTGAAATTCTGAATGAAATATAATTTCCTTAGAGCTTCAACTGTAGCTTTGGCAAGAAATTTATCTTATAGCATTTAATTATTTAAATGGCTCAGCAATGGCTAAATAGTATCCAACTTAAGGATGTTATAATTGGTAAGAACAAAGTGAAAGGCACTGTGTTATACTAAAGTAATAGGGAAAAAAAACTGTTCTTTTGCACTCCAACCACCTTACATTTTATTGGCTGCGTACTGCATTTAAATAGACAAAAACTATTTGAGGAAGGTAAAGAAGGAACAATTATGAAAATCAGGAATTACTTTTGCCAGAATGTTTAGCCTAATTTGATTTTTATATTAAGTTCAGGATTTCAAAAGAAAAAGACAAGGTGGTTGGGGCAGTGTTGGGAAGAAAGATGTATTCTAGAAATTTAAAACAGATTATGCAAAGATGTGAAGGTATGATATGGAATGAGGTTTTCAGGGTATAGGGAATTTTGACAAGCATATAGAACACACAATGATAGTTACCACTAAACCTCAGTATGAAGGTTTTTAGGGTCACATTATGAAAAGCCTTAAATATTATCCTGTTAAATATTTAATTTATCATAGAGGCAAAGACAGTCCACTGAAGATTATTTGAATAAGGGAATGGTTCATTTTGGAAAACATTTTCAATGAAGTTCCTTGAATTTGTTTTTCATCTCAAGCAAAGAAAAATAATTTTCATATATTAACCCTAGGGAACATATCACTCAAGATGCAAAATAATTTTGCCCCTAAGGAGCTCATACAACTTTCCTTCTTTGGGCTACCAAGAACTACAAAAATAAATGCAATGAAATGAACTCACCATTTTTAAGAGCTTGTGAATAAAATGAAATAATCTATAAATCAATGTAAGAAAGTAATATCTGTGGCTCAACAGTTGAAAAGCATCTGTTTATTATTCTTCTCTTTTCCTTATAATCTTGGGAGTGCTAAGAATTCTCAAAAGAACAAAAGCATATTGGAAACTGTAAAATGGGCCAGATTCTTAAGTACATAACACATTTTTTTATAATTCAGGAAATATATCAACAGAAAAACATAAAGTAAAAAAAAATTCAGGAGAATGGTATGACTTTAAAAAAAAAAGCTTCAGAAAAACTCTTAACGCATTTAGATTGATTTCAAGGGCATTTGCTTTGGTTGGTGCCAAGGAATTTGGCCTGATTCTCTAGTAGAATAGCTGCAGTTCACACAGCAATGGACCACTATTTATTAACAGAGATGATTCAAACTGTGTGTGTGTGTGTGTGTGTGTGTGTGTGTGTGTGTTAAAGAAATTTTCTATTGTGGCACACAATATTTGAAAAATTAACAAAACTAGTAATATTCTTTCATTTAATTACTTAGAACTACCCAAAATAAAGGCAAAGAACTGTACTCATCAGTTCGCCCTTTCAAGGACAAATTTGTAAAATTAATAGTTAATGTATAAATTTCTTTGGTTTCTAATACTGTGTTATTTTCATTGAAAACAATTAATGAATCAGTCAGTAAGTATTTAATACATGCATACAATCTTTATCAGCTTTGTGCTAGGAATACAAAAAAAAAAAAGTAAAGCAATTCCTCCTCTCAATGAACTTGAAATCCAAGATTGAAGGATATAATATGTAATAGTATACACATATGTGGTTATATAGGGGTGTGATAGAGACTGTTTATTCTAGCCCCAGAGAACTCATTGTTAAATCTTCAGAGAAAGCAATTATGAATTTTCCAGTGTCACAAACCATGACTCCTGATTTGTTAGTTTTATTGGTTGTATAAAATTAAGAAAGTGATGGAGACAATGTTACTAATGTAGATGAAAATTAAAAATATGTTTTGCCTATGCATTTTATTGGTTCACTTGTTTCCATAGAGCCACTTAACCATGTACTAGCATGCTACTGGATAGATGCCAAATATATAAATATATAAAGTACAAAATATATATAATATATAAATAAAAAAGATAATGTGGAGAATTACTAGGTTGGAAGATTCATGAAAAACTTCATATAAAATGTAATGATACTTGAGCTCAGTCTTGAAGAAAACTAGAAATACTTGATGCTCAATCATTTTCCAATATGCTACACTCTTAGTAACCTCATCTGTTTTTTCATTTGGTTTGTTTGTTTTGTTCTTGTTTTGGCCTTTTTTGGGGGTGGGTTGTTTTTGTTTTTGTTTTGTTTTGTTTTTTGTTTTTTTGCAAATGTACTGGAGTGGTTTACCATTTCCTTTTTTCAACTGACTTTACAAATGACTAAACAGATATACGGGGTTAAGTGACTTTCCCAGTATCATGAGGCTTATAAAGCCACATTTTAACTCAGGAACAAGTTTTCCTGACTCCAGGCTCGGTACTCTTTCCACTGTGACACCTAGCTGCCCTAGCGATTCTAACATTTGGAAATGAAGACAGCAGGCTTTTTAGATATGGGGGAAAAGGTATGAATGTGAGGATTTAATATTATGAATAAGTATATAAAGAAAATGAATATGTAATAAAGTTGGAAATGCAGATTTGTGCCAAGAAATGTTTTCCATATCAAATTGAGAAATTTTTATTGATAATAAAGATAACAAGTAACCATAGGAGTTTATTGAAGAAGGTAGAGACATAATCAGAACTTCACTTAAGGAAAATAATTTTTAAAGTTTATATAGATTTCTACTTGATTTGATTGCATGGTACAAAATACACATTCCATACAAAAGTTATTTCAATGGTAAATTAAAACAAAATTATTTTGATTGATAATTAAAATTCCCATTAGTGTATTAATAATTATTGAACATCTTGTTTGTAACAGTAAATCTAATTATATTGAATACATTTCATGCACCTGACTCTTCTTCATTTACAAATCCAAAATAATAATTCAAACCATTATTACCTCTTGCCTAGTGTATTGTAATTGTGCACATATTCTTTTTTTCAACAAGTTTATCCTCATTCTAATTCACCTTCCATACCACTGCAAGTGATTTTCCTTAAATGTTCATTTAATTCTCTGCTTCAATAAATTCCAGTGGCTCCCTCTAGGATAGGCTCTTTGAGCCTAAATTTCTTGTGTAGCTTTTAAATCCCTTCACAATCTTGTTCCAACTTAATTCTCTACACAGAAAGCATATGCTTTTTCCAAACTGTGATTCATCAAAGTAAACCTTTGCTCTGTTCTTCATTAATGATATTCCATCACTTATCTCTATACTGGTCATTTTATATGTCTAGAATTCACTCCCTCTTTTCCACTAATACAGAGAATCTTTCATTCCCTTCAAAACAGCTTCAATAATTGTATTATTTATGAATTTTTTTATATTTTCCCCAAATACTAGTGTCTACTTTTCCAATGTATCATGAATTTAACTATTTGGAATTTGTTTGATTTTTCTCTTTATATTTTCTACATATATATATATATATATATATATATAGCACACTTTTTGTCTTCCCCATTATAATGTTAGCTTCTCATAAATTCTCATAAAATTCTCATAAAAATATGGATTGTATCCCATTACTTCATCTTGGATTCATCACAAATACGTTAATTAATTAAAGGAATTGAATATTCCTGTATTATAGGTAGAAGTAAATCACAGAGATCATATATCATAAACAGAATGGAGTTTAAGGGGAGGAGTTCATTAAACAAATTGAAACCCATTTTTGGTACCCATTAGTAAAATATAATTTCCTTCCTTATCTCTTTTAATTAGATCTATTTTTGTTTTTACTTGACCCGAGATAAGGATTGCTACCCCTGCCTTTCTTTGTTCACCTGAAGCATAGAAGATTCTGCTCCAGCCTTTTACCTTCACTCTGTATGTATCTCTATGTTTTAGATGTGTTTCTTGTAAACAACATATTGTAGGATTCCGGCTTTTAATCCAGTCTGCTACCTGCTTCTATTTTATGGGAGAGTTCATCCCATTCACATTCACAGTTAAAATAACTATATCTGTATTCCCTGCCATCTTATTTACCCAGTGTTATGATTTTCTCTTCCCTTTCCCCTCTCTCCCTTCCCCCCGCCCCAGGACTTTATTTTTGATGACCACCTCCCACCAACAGTCCTCCCCCCTTGGGAATCCCTCCCTCCCCTTTATACCTTTTCCCCTTATCCTTCTATTAGTCTATCCCTTTCCTTTCCTCCTTTCCCTCCCACCTTCCCAAAAGGAGGGTCAGGTCTTTCTTTGAAGCAAAATGTGTCTGATATATTCTCTTAGAGTCCAATCTAATGAGAGTAAGGTTTACACAATACTCATTGCCCTCCCTACTTTACCTCAATTATATTAGTTCTTCTATGTCTCTTTATGAGATTTTGCTTTATTTTACCTCCTTTTTATTTTTACTTTATTTTGCCTCCTTCCCCTCCCCTCTTTTTCTTTTAAGGATGGTATCCCTTCCACCTCTAATTGCTTTTCCATTATTATCAAAGAAAAATCGAATTATACCCCCATTCTTTTAGGATACCTATAGTAGAAATATAGTTCTCAAGAGTTCTTTCCTTTTTACCTTTTTATGCTTCTCTTGAGTTCTGTATTTGGAGGTCATTTTTTTTGTTCAGACCTCGTCTTTTGATTAGAAATAGGTGAAATTCTCCTGTATCATTGAATGACCATCTTCTTCCCTGGAAGATGATGCTCATTCTAGCTGGATAACTTATTATTGGCCGTAATCCAAGTTCTTTTGCCTTTCGGAATATCTGATTCCAGGCCCTTTGATCCTTTAATGTGGAAGCTGACAGAGCTTGTGTAATTCTAATTACTGTTCCTTGGTATTGGAACTGTTTCTTTCTAGCTGCTTGTAATATCCTTTCCTTGGTGCGATAGTCCTGCAATTTGGCCACGATATTCCTTGGGGTTTTAATTTTGGGGTCTCTTTTAGGAGGTGATCGGTGAATTCTTTCACTGCCAATTTTCCCATCTGATTCTAAAACATCAGGGCAATTCTCTTTCATGATTTCCTGGAAGATAGCATCAAGGTTCTTTTTTTTTTCATCGTGTCTTTCAGGGAGTCCAATAATCCTTAGATTGTCTCTCCTGGATCTGTTTTCCAAGTCAGTTGTTTTTCCTAGGAGATATTTCAGATTTTCTTCTATTTTTTCATTTTTTGTTTTTTTTTTTGACTTATTCTTGAAGTGTTGTTGAGTCATTTACTTCTGTTTCTTCAATTTTAATTTTTAAAGTATTATTTCCTTCAGTTATCTTTTTTAGCTCCTCTTGTAGCTGACCAGTTGAATTTCTTGATTCAATGCATTATTTTTCCATTTTGCCAGTTTTATTTTTCAGTGAATTGTTGTCTTTTTCCAATTCACCAATTTTGTCTTTCAGTGAATTGTTGTCTTTTTCTAATTTGCCAATTTTGTTTTTCAGTGATTTTTTTTCTTTTTCCAATTCACCAATTTTGTTTTTCAGTGAATTGTTGTCTTTTTCCAATTCACCAGTCCTGTTTTCCAGTTTTTGATATCTCTGTTGCACTGCTCTCAATTTATTTCCCCATTCTTCTTCTAGCTCTCGTTTGAGATTTTTTATGCAATCTTCCAGGTAAGCCTTCTGAAAGGGAGACCAGCTTAAGTCTGCCTTTCTGGCTTCATCTGGGATTGTTTTCAGAATCTCAGGATCTGGGAACTGCTTTACTTTTTCTCCGTAAAAGCTGTCTATGGTGAGAGCTTTCTTCTGCTTCTTACTCATGCTTTTCAGCTGAGGTATCAGTCACCAGCAGGGAATACTGACTCAGTTTCAATTTGCCCTGGTGCAGTTTGCTGAGTTGACTTTCAGTCTGAGGCTGGTTGGGCTAGATCCACACTAGGACCATGTTTTCAGCTGTTTCAATCCACCCTTTACCAAAGGCAGATCTGCCAAAGCACCTGCCCACAAGCAGAGCAAAGTGTCCCAGGAGTCTCCCAGGGGCTTCCTGGGTGCCTAAAGCCCACCTCTGTCTGACTGCTGCCCCAGTTGTGCCCTGGTGTCTGATCGCAGCCAGCACCCGATTCCCCTGAGGCTCACCTTCTCTGGTGTTTTTTCAACGTAAATTGTTGATAGAAGTGCATTGTAGTCCAAGTGTTTGGTGGAGCCCTCACTCCAAAACCAATTCGGAGGCTCAATTTGTCTGGGTCAGAGGGAAGGTCTCAGGAGCTCACAGAGAACACTGTCTGCAGTTTGCCATCTTGGCTCCGCCCCCTGAACCCTTTTTTGTAACATTCAGTAGAATGACATTCTATTTTGTTCTTCGATGAGAAGATGATTACCAGACTTATAATGAACTATACTATATCAGAATATATCTATTTGAATATGTGCATTTTGGGGGAATGATCTGGATTGATTAATTTAATGGTAAACCCTAATATACATATTAGAAAACTATGTCATAATTGAGGCTTTTCTATATTTAGAGAATATGGTTTTCCATTCACTTGTAACTAGACTCTATGTACTAAGGTCTCACTACTACAACCATATGTGATTGACTTTATCTGTTACCAACCTGCAAAGTAGGTTTAGTGAGCCTGCTTGTGTTAAATGTGTAATGGAGAGACCTTATGCCTTCATTCAGGCCATTTATAGCTAACCGATGACTATGCACTATCTACTTAGTAGGTGAAGAAGTAAAACTCATTTATTGTCTCTTAAGCCAATTCTAAATGGGCAAGAAAATAGTCATTTAGCAAATCCATTTTTATCTTTTCTTAGTGATGAATGAAAGGGAAACATCTCAAAAGTCTCAAGGTGGAGAGTAGATTTGGGTTTTTGTTTTTTCATTTGGGCCATTATATGACTTTGAATACATTACACTATCAAAACTTCACTCTTTGAACTTGAAAATATAGAGGAAAAATAAAAACAAATTTGCCTTAGGATCACATAGCTTAAAGGTGTATGTGGAGGGGAGGTCATGAATTTCACCCTTGGCATATGAAGTCATAGGTTATGAGTGAGAATTCCAGATTGAATGATGGAAAGCCAGAGATTATGCTTAGTAAAGCAGATTTAAAGAATAGATAATTTTTATGCTATCAGTGAAAAGAAGTTGATCCCAGTGATGTAATAGAATACCACAGAATGTCTACACATAGACCAAATCTATTATTTCTTAGAAACAGAAAAAGAAACAGAAAATCCCATGTGGATGGCTCCATCTTATGTAATGTGAATAGTTGCCAAACCACCCTTAAATATTTGGAACTTATATGGAAAATAATTATAAATATTTAATTCTTGATTAAAATCTTAGATGGTATATTTTGGGATAGATAGGTAGAACCCACCACTCACCCACACTAACTATTCTATATTTGAAGAGTTTCAGATGCTAGGTAATTTTTTTCAACAGATATAAAATTGCTTCCTTTCAACATCTAGCTATTTTTCTGCTTTTAAATTCTGAGAGAAGCTCATCTTTCTACAGATTTAATTTTTGTTAATGTTGAGAGGCAAACATTAATAAAGTTAGAGGACTTATTGATATCCCATTGCATGCTGGTATTGTACCATGCAAAGAATTCTATACTCTCATACTGGATAATTGACACTCCTATGTAAATGGAATTTTTATTCTTTTTAATTTTGCTCTTGATAGTCAGATAGGAACAATTGTTTAATTGAGGTGAGTTTTGCATTATAAGGCTATATTTTGTCATAGATGTTTTCCTAGGGAGAATTAATATTTTTATTCAGTGTAAATATTTAGATTGTAAGTCTCCCTCCTTTGTGAACGTACATACTATTGACTTATCTAACCAGGTATAGTTTTGCTACCTGCAGGGAAATGGTAGCTGTTCCCCTCTGCTTCAACCTCATTAATACATTATTTATGACCTTTATTTATAAACCTATTTCATTGCTAGATTCAATGAAGCTGAAAGGAGTCAGAGACTCTGAATGTGAGTGCTTGAAAAGGTTTAAGAAATAAACTGGCCAATGCCTTCATTTTAGTAAGTAAGGTAGTCAATAACCATCTATTAAATATTGACAGTGTGCCAGGCACTGTGCTGAGCCTCAAGCCCAGCCTCCATGAATTCAGATTGCTCTTTAGATTGTGGAGAAAAATATCTTTTGATTACCATCATGCTCCTTTTGAGACCTTCACTAATTGCCTAGTACCAAGTTTCAAAGCTGAATTCTAAAGACTATCTTATGTATCTTAGTCAGCAGAAAAATTATTGTATTCCATGTATTATCAGTGATACTAACTTCTTTATTAAGGAAATAGGATCTTAATTGGATTTCAGAAAACCTCCTTCAGAAAGGCTATTTTGTTGAAGCAGTGAGTTGGAGGTCTGGCAATAAGTTGTTTGTGCTTCCTCATAAACCTTTTCAAAAGGCAAATAAAAAGTACATATTATGACATTTTGCAATATATAACCAGGGAGATGAAATATTTCTATGAATAATAAATTCTTTCTATTCTAGCTTGACAGGTGAATAATTTTATGAACCCACCTTTCTCACTGTGCTAATAACTAAGAAAATGTGCTTCTGTCAAACAAGAGAAAGTTGAGCTTATTCTTTTTTCACAAAATATTTGAATTTTTATTCATTCATTCCTTCATTCATTTTGCTATTTGACCTTTCTCCATTCTAATTTACCAATAAATTGGAATAAAAATATTTTGGTGCATTAATATCTAAACTAATAAAGTAATATAATGAGTAAACCATTGAATTTTAAGGTAGAAAACCTTAATTTTATTCAAGTATCTGTTCTATGCTATACATGTGAACCTCGGTTCATTTCATCCCCTTATCATTAAAATGAGGGGGAAAATTAAATAATTTTTCAAATGCTGTTCTGTTATGAAGTTTATACACACATATGTTATGTAGTTCATGAAGTCATTGATGTGTTTAATTTAAATTTATAATTGTGTATAAAGCTATTACTTTATAAGGTGATAATATATAAAACATGCATATATGTATGCATATAAATATATATATATAAACATGCATGCATTTATGTAGACAGAAACATACATATATATGTATGTGTATATGTATGTATGTGTGTGTATATATGTATGTATGTTTGGGTGTGTGTGTGTATATATATATATATATATATATATATGTATATATGTACATAAATCTCTCTATCTCCATCCATCTATAAATTGTTTAGACTGTCAAGTCTAGTCAGGAAGACCTGAATACAAATCAAGCCTCAGATAAGAATTAACTCAGCCTAAACATGAGCATGTGATATTTTTTCCCAACTAATTAGATTTGACTTTATATGTGTGGAAAGTGTTTTGTAGTTGTGTTCATTAAGTTCCTGACTTTCCCTTCAAAGATATTCTCAAATATTTTATACTATCAACAGCTACTTAAAATGGATTTTTTCATTGTATCTCTTGCTGCTGGACTTCATTGCTAATATATAAAATGCTGATGATTTTTATGAATTCATTTTATATCCTACAACTTTGCTAAAGTTGTGAATTGTTTCTAATAGGTTTTTAGTTGATCGTCTATGGTTTTCTAAGAATACTATCATATCATCTGCAAAGAGTGATAATTTGGTTTCCTTATGACCTACTCTAATTCCTTTAATCTCTTTTTTTTGTTTCATTACCTAAGCGCGCATTTCTTTTTTTAAATTTTTTTTCTAAGCTAACATTTCTGTTTTTTGTTTTTTTTATAAAGATTTTTATTTACAAAACATGAGTGACCTTTCAACATTGACCTTTGAAAAAAAAAACTTTTTTTTCCCCAAGCTTTTCCTTTCCTTCTCCCCACCCCCCACCCCTAGATGACAGGTAATCTAATACATGCTAGATAGGATA
>JAJPUD010034541.1:0-10781 GCA_023553655.1 Myrmecobius fasciatus
CTCTATTGACATCTGCTTGCATTGTGTTGCCTTTCTCTGATTCTTTTTTTTTTTTCTTGTAGAAAGGATTTTTCTTGCATAACTTGTCAAGCATTTCAACATTATTAACATGTAGTGGACTTCCTGCCATCTAGGGGAGGGGAGGGGACTGGGGGTAAAATTTGTAATGGAAAGCTTTGTAAAGATCAATGCTGGGGAACTACCCATACATATGTTATACAAATAAAAAGCTTTAATTAAAAAAATATAAAAAAAAAGAAAGAAAATGTCAAAAGGGGGAAAGGAGGGCTTCTGTGTTATATAATCTTGTGTTCCACAGTTTGTAATTTGCATTCCTTTACTGATACTTTATCTATTGGGAGTTGCCCTTTCTCACAAGATTTTAATAAATCCTTTTATGCTTTTTACTTTGAGAGTTCCTGATTTTAATTTTGGTAAGGGTCATTATCCCACACATTTATATTCCATAGAATAGGCAGAGGCAGAAGCAGACTGTGGGTTGGTATAAGAGAAATAGACACTCTACCTCCCAGTTCCATTATACCTTTGCACTGGCTGTTCCTTATGCCTAGAATGCTTTAACCCTCTTTAACTCTTCTTAAAAATGCCCTTGGCTTTGTTTATTCAGGAACCAAACTCACAATCCTATGGCCTGTGGGATACCTTATCTAGTCACTCCAGGTAGGAATATTCTTTTAATATTGCCTTCCATTTAATCTCCATGTGGTGTGGTGCAAGCACACACACATGCACATGCACACACACACGAATCAGAAGACCTTCGAATCAAAATCTACCTTTAATGTATACTATATATACTGGTAGGTAATTTCTCTAGCTTCCCTTGGCTTTGATTTCTTCATTTGAAAAATTCATTTGCAAAAGACTCTGAGGTCTTGTGCAGCTGTAATTTTACAATCCTGTGAGATGTTTTGCAAAGTAGATTTTACTGCATAATAGGATGTTATAGAACATTAATTCAAAGCTAAAGAGACTTTAGAAAGTATGGATCCCTTTTCACATAAGGGAATTGAAGGTAAGTGCCTTACTCAATATCATAGTGCTAGTAAGAATCATTGAAACTGAATCCTTCCCCACTTGAAGTCCAGTGTTTTCTCCTATACTTTCCCACCTATTTTCCTGGATGCTATGCTAGTTTTTAGAAGAAGATTGTATTTATTGGGTAAGGCATTATCTGGTATATTCTTACAGCACATTCTGGTAACTATTTTTCTTTGGATAAAATTCTCTAAGAATAGTTAATGGTTATTATCTTTTCTCTTTCAAAATCTTCAGTTGATAGCTGATTTAAATAGGCACTATTTGATATATTATAGTTATAAGGCTTGTCTTCTTTTTATCCATTTTTAAAAAATGGGTTTTACTTATATATCCTTAGTAACATGATAAACTGACTATATTCTTTTTTTGTAGTTAATGGTTAAACCAAACTCTTTATTGATAATAGATATCAAGGAATTTAAATTCTAATTTGATAAGACAGTACATAAAAAAACATTGAAATGGTAAGGTGAGATGTAGGGGAGAGTACACACTTTAAGTGGTTATAGAATTTGATGGAAACAAGATGATATTATCTGCAAAAAAAGCAACTAAAGAGCTTCTACAATCAATGGAAATTCCCTTTCAACTTGGACTCTATAAAGGATATTCACTATAATAGGAGGAACCTTTGGTGAGCATATTCCTCCCAAGAGTTCCTTTATTTGAACTCTACACAGCAGAGTCAATTCAGGGCAATGATGAACACTTTTGGAATACAGATGGCTCCTTGTTTTATATATTGTTTGTTAATATGGAGAATATTAAACAAAGTTATCATTTTGATTTGGTTTTGTTTTGCTTATCAGGTAATCTTATATGATATTAACATATATATAGAGGACCTTTTGCTAAAGAATATATTTTAAAACTACATTTTACTAAGCCAAATGCTTAAAATCATCAACAAATAATAAAGAAAAATAATAAATAAAAAATTTTGTAATTGTACTTTCAGTCAATTGTGTGGCTATAAAAATATGGTCTGTTATTTTTTTTAAAAAAGAGAGACAGACAGACAGACACACACACACTCAGACACACACAGAGACAGAGACAAAGACAGGGTCAGACAAATGGACCTTTGTTTCTGGGAGAAGTTAGAGTCATTATAGACGCTTTGCAATTTTCATCCTCCGTCATTTCTCTCCAAGTTGCACTCCTGAATTTCCAGTCTTTTTTATTCCACAGAAATCTCTTTGACCTGGAAATTCACTTTAACTGTCATCTTCTCAATTAGCTGTTCTTCTGATTGACTGGTTTCTCCCAGAACCACCATTCCAAAGAGAATGCTCAGGCCAACCATTAAACTGGCTATATTCAAAGTGTCAGATTTGAAATTGTGAAATCATACCTTGGATGTATTCACCAGGAGACTGCCCAAAAGAACTGGAAATTGAGGGACGCTCATCAGTACAGGAATGGCTGAATAAGTTATAATATAGGAATATGATGGAATTTTTTTGTTCTATAAGAAATGATGAGCAGGCTGATTTCAGAAAAGCCTGGAAAGACTTACATGGACTGATAAAAGTAAAGTGAGTAGAACCAAGAGAACATTTTGCACAGAAACAACAAGATAATAGGATGATCAACCATGAAGCATTAGGCTTTTTTCAACAATGAGGAGATTCAGGGCAATTCCAATAGACTTAGGATGCAAAGAGCCATCTGCATCCAGAGAGAGAACTATGGAGACTGAATATGAAATAAAGCATAGTATTTTCACCTTTTTTGTTGTTATTCTTTCCTTATGTTTTTTTTTTCTTTTTGTTCCTTTCACCTTTTGATCTGTTGTTGTTTTTTTTTTTGTCTTGTGCAACCTGAATATTGAAATATGTTTAGAAGAATTGCACATGTTTAACCTATATTGGACTGCTTGCTGTCTATGGGAAGGAGTGGGGAGTAGGAAGGGAAAAAAATGGAAACAAAGGTTTTGCAAAGGTGAATGTTGAAAACTATCTTTGCATGTATTTGGAAAACTAAAAAACTCTTAAGAAAAAAAAAAAGAGGAGATTGCCAGGCACTGTTCCAGGACTAACCCTCAAGGTTGAAGTGATTTTAGGGAGTGACTGTTGGTATAGATTTACTTTTTAAAAACTTAATAACAGGAGTTATAAAAACATCATGAAATTGCATAACTCAATGTGGAGCCTTAAAAATAGAATAATAGAGATTAAGAAGTGCAATATGATTGATTGACTTGGGTAATATTTCCAAGGTACTGTGGTTCATTGCAAGAAGATATTCATAAAATATGTTGTATAACTTTTTTTCTGTCTGACCTTTATACGCCCAAGTAAAAAAGAGAGAAATTATATTTTTTTGCCTTAGGCAATTGAGGTTAAGTGACTTGCCCAGGATCACATAGCTAGGAAGTGTTAAGTGCCTGAGGCCATATTTGAACTCAGGTCTTCCTGACTTCAGAGCTGGGGCTTTATCCACTGTGACACCTAGCTGTCCCTAGAAATTATAATTTTTAATAAATACAAATAGTTAATTAAAACAAGTTTCCACATTGACTATATCTATCAGTTCTCTGTTAGAAAGTGAGAAACATGTTTTGTTGGGGGTCATTTAGTCATTGCTGGGCCAATGTTTGGTCATTACATTTATCAGAGAATTCTTAAGTCTTCTGGAGTTGTGTGTCTTTACAATGTTGTTATTTAATAAATTAGTCTTTCTGTTATGTTTACTTCACTCTGCATAGATTCATATAAATCTTCTTTACTTTCTCTTAAAATATCCTCTTTATTATTTCTTGGGATGCAATGATATTACCTTAGTTTCAAATACTGTAATTTTTTCAGTTATTCCCCAGTTTGGTGAGTATCTACCTAGTTTCTAGTTCTTCACTTCAAAGTGATCTCCTCTAAACATTTTTTTCTATCTATGGGTCCTTCCTTTCTATCTTTCTTTGATCTCTTTGGAGTATAGATTTAATAATGGTATTACTAGGTCAAAGAGTATGTAAGGTTAGTGACCTACTAGTTACTACAAGACATTTTGAATTTTTTATAAAATTGTATGATTAATGTGTACATATATATATATATATGTGTATATATATATATATACATATATGTATATATATATATATATAAGCAATCCAATTTCCCCCTCTAATTCCATTCCTCATAAAAACCAAATGCTTTATTGCATTTCACTCCCACTCTGATATTTTGGTTCAGCCTCTTTCTTCCTGGAAAGATCAGATAGCTGTTTTTTTGTTTTTGTTTTTTTCTTTTTCATGGCATATTCCATAGGAAACCAGCATCTATTAAAACATCAAATTGTTCCTATCTTTTGGTTGTGTAATATTGTTATACAACAGGATATGATATTGGAATGTTTAAATTTTGGTTCTGAAACCCATTTTTCAAAAGTGGGTTGTTGTTTACTTATTTCAGTTGTGTCTGAGTCTTCATGACCCCATTTTCTTGGGATTTTCTTGGCAAAGATCCTGTAGTGGTTTGCTATTTACTGTTCATGCTAATTTTACAAATAAGGAAAATGAGGCAAATAGGGTAAAATGTCAAGAGTAAAGTGTTTGAGGCTGAATTTGACTCAGGTCTTCCTAAGACCAGGCCTACTGTTCTATCCATTGCTTCATCTAGATGCCTGCGTAATGACTAACAATGGTGATTTAAAATAATTGATAGGTATTTTCTATCTCTTTACTGCAACTGATTTCCTGGCAGGTGAGCACTTTTAAGTTTGCATCTTTTTTTATTACAGAAGGCTATACCAGTATGCCCAGAACACTTGGGTCAGAGTTGATCCAGTATATAAATTGTCATCATTAACCATCAATATTTGTTTTTAATTGCTAGAAATACCCAGTTAGGTATGACCTTAAATTTAGGGGGTTGTGGAATGATTTGGATGGGAGTCTGTTCCCCTTAATTCTTTCCACCATTAGAATTAGTTTAAGATTTTGATAATTAATACAATGTAAATATCTCATGGAAGAATATATATTTCAGAATAATATTTCAACTAGTTACTTGTGATTTGCTTGTTAGTATGAATGAGTTTATAAGATTATAACTTTAAAAATTTGCTATGAGGGAAACACAAAAAACCTTGGATTTGGATTTAGAGAACCTAGATTCAGATATTAATTATTCTCCTTCGTATTATTCAATCAAGTCACATTCTCTCTCTGGATTTTAGTATCCTCATTTGTACTATTACAGAAGGTTAAATAATAAAATCATGCAATATCAGAGTATAACCTCGTTAATAATCTAGTGTAACTCATTCCTGGATTATAACTAACAAAATTTTCAACTGTACTATTATATAGTATTGTATGACTTAAGGCAAGTTATCTTCCTTTACTTTGATTTTTTTTCCTCATCATTTCCATGTCTAATAAACATGAATGGGCAAAGTTAGGTAACCACCAATGCCCCTTCCAGCTCTAAATGTATGATCCTATGAACATTACAAAAATGAAATTGATGATTGCAGTAATAATGAACAACAGAAACAGAAGAAGCAGTATGAGAATATATATTCATATGTTTGCACCTAAATTTGATAACATTCTTCATTAATTTCATTGAAAGTTCACCATGATAGCTAGCTGGCATAGTGGGGAGAGCACTAGGCCTGGAATGAGGAATATCTGACTTCAAATTCCACATACTAGCTATGTGACCCTGGCCAAGTCAATTAACCCTGTTTGGCTCAGTTTCTTTATCAGTAAACTCCTTTGGAAAAGGGAAAAGCAAATCAATTTACTATCTTTGACAAGAAAAATTCAAATGAGGTCACTTTTAGTTGGATACAACTAAAATGATGGAATTATAACAATAACCATATGAGATAAATGTTACAAACCAATTAAAAGTATGGAAATTGAGAATGACAAAACCTTCATCTTCCTTAAATCAAGTATTGCACTTTGTGCACTGAAGTGCCAAACAGGGAAAAGTGGGACACAACACAAGCTTCATTTCAGTTTTTCCTAGAGTTGGTCCATTTGAAATAAAAAAATACTGAATTCATAGCTAAAAGACCTGGCTTTTAGATGTAATATTTTTATTCTTCATCATATATTATTTTAGAAAGAGAAAATTCATAGAACTCAATTTCTTCATCTTTCCAAATGAGAAAAATCCAGAAAGATTGAATCCACCAATTTCCTGAAATTTACCCAGTGTTATTTACCTCCTAAGAGGTGGATTCACATTTAGATCTTTGATCTTACTTGTTGGTAAGATGTTGGTCCTTTGCTCTTTCTAAGAAACCATGGTACTTCTACTTCTCCCATGACCAGTTGTTAACTTAGAATTGGTGGAGGGATTTGGTGTTAGCTCTGAGGGTACTTTTCAAAATGTTTTGTGGAGAGGAATGTTCAAATGAAAAGATGACTGAACCAACTACAATGAGACTTGTCTTTCTAAATTTTTGTCTACTGCTAAAAAGCTATGAAAGTCTCTTTCATACTGTGAAATAGTTTGGAAAGTCTAGCCCCTCTACTGTGAGAGCTTGTTAAGCCATTTTCAATGCTGCTCATTAACCTTTGGTGTTACCTGTTAGTCAACTCTTAACCTGTGCCTTAAAGAAGCGTGCACTGTGGTAACCCTCCAGAAAGCTTTCTGGACAGACAAGCTAAACCAAGTTGATGTACCAGCTGATGAAGTCTTTTATTTGAGAGAACACTTTAAATAAAAGGATAAATTAAAATCTAATTGTACTTAGGTATTTCAATTTTTATCATAATGACAAATATAGTAAAATATATCATTTAATTCAAGTTAGAAATAATAGATACACGAGTTATGTAAATGAAAGTAGGAAATGATATTCCTACCTCCCTGTCTTCCCCAATTTGACATGGAAATTTTATTCTAATTATATACTTGAACGTTATTGTTCAGTCATTTCAGTAATGTCCAATTTTTTTGTGACCTCTTGTGAGGTTTTTTTTTTTGGCAAATATACTGAAGTGATTTGCAATTTCCTTCTTCAGCTCATTTTCCAGATAAGGTGAAAGGATTAAGTGTCTTGCCTAAGGCCACTGAGCTAATATTAAGGGCCAGATTTGAACTCAGGAAGATGAGTTTTTCTGATTCCAAAGCTTGCACTCTCTCCACTTTGCAACCTAGTAGCCTATACTTGACTGTAGAGAAGTTCTAACTAATTGAATAGAAGAAGCAATGTATTCTACATTTTAAAAAAGAGGCAACAAGAATGAATAACAAAGTAAAAGATAAAAAAAATACATTGAAACGACAATATCTTCTAAACCACTACTGAGTTAGAGAAGAAATAAGAAAAATGACAGAGTATTTACTAATTATAACACTAATACTATGTATAAAACTGTATGGATGTAGCTAAAACAGTTCCTAAGGAGCAAGTTATAGCATAATAAGAAAAAAATTTAAGATAGTACAAGACTATTAAAACATTCAGCCAAAACTTCAGAAAGTAATGGAATAATGTATTCTAAAAAGTAAAGGTGTCAAAGATGCAACTCAAGGTGATGTACTCTGTAAATCTAAGCTTAACTATTAATGGGAGAAAAAAAGGAAGAGCTAGATGGTTCAGTGGATAGAGCATGACCCTGAAGTCAGGAGGATCTAAGGTCAAATCTGGCTCAGACACTTAACATCTCCAAGCTGTGTGACCTTGGGCAAATCACTTAGCCCCAATTGCCTCAGAAACAAAAGATATATAACAAAGAGGTTTTTGAAACATTTCTATAAATAAAACAAAACCTGAAAACATTGTTTGCTTTCCAAATAACCCTGACAACAGAAACACAAGAAAGACAAATAGATACAACAACTAAAGCAGACTCAAATGACTAGTCTTTCTACACTGATTCCTGCAATGATTTTTTTCTAAACTTTAGAAATTTATAAGTCTCAAGTTACTGTCATTAGAGACTATTTCTGGAGGTTGGGTTCCTGGCATTTCTCGAATGATGCCATGAAGATGGGCACCTTTATATTAGGCCATCTGGTAAAAATAGCCCATACAATCATAGATATATTTAATGATGATATTTAGAAAAGAGCTCAACTGGGGCTCAGTCAAGTTAAGTGAGAAATGCAAGACACGGAGATAGTAAGTGAGGAAACTAATATTTGAACTTCTAAACTCTGAGCCTATGTGCATCTGCAATAAAAAATAAAATAGATCATAGGCCTGAAAGTGAATTTGCTTATTTAGAAGAAAGCTTTTGTTACTTGTTCATAGTAAATCTGTTCTTCTAAGTATAACCATGGAACATATAAATCACTCATGATCATGCTCCTAGTCAGAACAAGTCTGCTCTAATAGCAGACTAGATTTGGGATTCCAGCCCTGTGCTAGGGCTGTGCTAGGAGAAGTCACTTTTCCCCGTGTCTGTCCCCAGAGCTGCCCCACAGCATCCCTCATTTGAACAAAGGGATATAAGCAAATAAAGGGACAGGGTTAGTGACACAAATTCTTGAGAAATGAGGATTTGATCTATCAGATGTAGTCTTTAACAAAGTAAAAGAATACTAATAGCAACTGCTACAACATCTACAAATGAGCATCAACTGCACCTATCATTTTGCCTTTAATAATGTTCTCTAGTTCTTTGGTCATAAATTCCTTCCTTCTTCAAAGATCTGATAGGTAAATTACCCCTTTTTCTCTTTATTTGTTTATGGTATCATCCTTTGTGCCCAAATCATGTATGCATTTGGACTTTATTTTTGTATGGGGTGTGAGATATAGGTTTATGCTGATTTTCTGACATTATTTTCTAGTTTTCCCAGCAATTTTTGTCAAATATTGAGTTCTTATTTCAGAAACTGGAGTTTGGGGATTTATCAAATAGATTTGTTACAGGCTTTGATTATTGTTTCATGTGTATCTAATCTATTCCAATGATCCACCACTCTATTTTTTAACTAGTCCCAAATGGTTATGATGACTGTTGTTTTATAATATAGTTTTAGCTCTGGTACTGCTAAGCCACCATTGTTTGTATTTTTTTTTCATTAATTTCCTTGATATTCTTGACCTTTTGTTCTTTTAGATGAATTTTGTTTTTATTTTCTTTAGTTCTATAAAATCTTTGGCAGTTTGATGGATATGACACTGAATAAGTAGATCAATTTAGGCATACTTGTCATTTTTATTATATTAGCTCAGCCTAGACATGAACAATTGATGTTTTTGTAATTGTTTAGATCTAATTTTATTTTTGTGAAAAGTGTTTTGTAATTATGTTCAGATAGTTGTTAGATTTGTCTTGGCAGATAGATCCCAAGTATTTTATTATGTCTACAATAATTTTAAATGGAATTTCTCTTTCTAACTCTTGCTGCTGGGCTTTGTCAATACCATATAGAAATGCTGATGATTTGTGTGGATTTATTTTATATTATGCAACTTTGCTAAAACTATTAATTATTAATATCGTTTTTTGGATGATTTTCTAGGATTCTCTAGGTATATCATCATAACATCTGCAAAGAGTGATGATTTTATTGCCTAATCTAATTTCTTTTTTTTCTTATTGCTAAAGCCAACTTTTTTATTAAAGTTTTTTTTTTTTAATTTTCAAAAGATATGCATGGGTAATTTTTCAACATCAACCCTTGCAAAACATTGTGTTCCAATTGCGCCCCCCTTCCTTTCACATCCTCTCTTAGATAGCAAGTAATCCAATATATGTTAAACATGGTTAAAATATGTTAAATCCAATATATGCCTACATATTTACACAATTATTTTGTTGCACAAAAAAAAATACCCAATGGGAAAAAATGAGGATATAGGATTCAAACAAACAACAACAAAAAAGGGAAAATGCTATGTTGTGATCCCACTATCCTTTCTCTGGGTGTAGATGACACTTTCCATCACAAGACCATTGGAACTGGTCTAGATCATCTTATTGTTGAAAAGAGCCACATCCATCAGAATTGATCATCTTATAATCTTGTTGTCGTATATAATCCTCTCCTGATTCTACTCATTTCACTTAGCATCAATTTATGTAAGTCTGTCCAGGCCCCTCTGAAATCATGCCACTGATCGTGGCATAATATACTGCATAATATTCATATATCATAACTTATTCAGCCATTCTCCAACTGATTGACATCTCAGTTTCCAGTTTCTTGCCACTACAAAAAGGACTATCACAAACATTTTTTGCATAAATGGGTCCCTTTTTGCTCCTTTAAAATCTCTTTGGTATAGGGGGGCGGAGCCAAGATGGCGAACTGCGGACAGCTTTCTCTGTGAACTCCCTCCGACATTTCCCCAACCCAGACAAAGCAAGCCTTAAAACTGGTTTCCGAGTGAGGTCCTCGCCAAGCATCTGGACTACAACGCACTTCTATAAAAGATCTACCTTGAAAGAACTCCGGAGAAGGTTAGCCTCGGGGGAAATCGGCCGCTGGTCGCGATCGGACTCCAGCCGGGGCGGAAGTCAGGGCTGCGATAGAGGGGCGGATTTTGGGCACCCAGGAAGCCCCTGGGAGACGCCTGGGCCACTTTGCTCTGCTTGCGGGCAGGTGCTTTGGCAGATCTGCCTTTGGAAGGGGGTGGATAAGAACAGCTGAAAACGTGGTCCTGGTGCGAATCTAGCCCAACCAGCCTCAGACCCGGAAGTCAACTCGGCAAACTGCCCCAGGGCAAATATAAATTGTTGCAGTTTTCTCAGCTTTTGACCAATATCCCAACTTTAAATCATGAGCAAGAAGCAGAAGAGA
>JAJPUD010034543.1:0-10780 GCA_023553655.1 Myrmecobius fasciatus
AAAGTTCAGCAGCAAGAGATACAAAAAGAAATTCCATTCCAAATAACAGATGATAGGATAAAATATTTGGGAATCTATCTGCCAAGGAAAAGTCAGGGACTATATGAACTAAACTACAAAACACTTTCCACACAAATAAAATCAGACCCAATCAATTGGAAAAACATTAAGTGCTCATGGGTAGGCAGAGCGAACATAATAAAAATGACAATACTACCCAAACTAATCTACTTATTTAGTGCCGTACCAATCAAACTCCCAAGAAATTATTTTACAGATCTAGAAAAAATAGTAGCAAAGTTCATTTGGAAGAACAAAAGGTCAAGGATTTCAAGGGGATTAATGAAAAAAAAGGCAGATGAAGGTGACCTTGCTGTACCAGATCTAAAACTATATTATAAAGCAGCAGTCATCAAAACCATTTGGTACTGGCTAAGAAATAGAGTAGTCAATCAGTGGCACAGGATTGGTTATCAGGACAATCTAGGCAATAACCTTAACAATTTAGTGTTTGATAAACCCAAAGACCCCAGCTTTTGGGTTAAGTACTCACTATTCGACAAAAACTGCTGGGAAAATTGGAAACTAGTGTGGAAGAAATTAGGGCTTGACCCATACCTAACACCACATACCGAGATAAGATCTAAATGGGTTCAAGATCTAGATCTAAAGAGTGATTTTGTAAGCAAGTTAGAGGAACGTAATATAGTTTACCTCTCAGACCTGTGAAGATGGAATAAATTTATGTACAAAGAAGATCTGGAAGTCCTAATTGAACACCAGATGGATAATTTTGATTATATTAAGTTAAAAAGTTTCTGTACAAATATAACTAATGCAGACAAGATTAGGAGGGAAGCATCAAATTGGGAAATCATCTTTACATTTAATGGTTCTGATAAAGGCCTCATTTCTAAAATATATAGAGAATTGTCTCATATATATATATACGAATTCAAGCCACTCTTCAATAGATAAGTGGTCAAGGGATATGAACAGACAATTTTCAGATGATGAAATTAAAACCATCTCTAGTCATATGAAAAGTTGCTCCAAATCACTATTGATCAGAGAAATGCAAATTAAGACAACTCTGATGTACCACTACACACCTGTCAGATTGGCTAAAATGACAGGAAAAGATAATGATAACTGTATGAGGGGATGTGGGGAAAACTGGGACACTAATACATTGTTGGTGGAACTGTGAACAGATCCAACCATTCTGGAGAGCAATTTGGAGCTATGCTCAAAAAGTTATCAAACTGTGCATACCCTTTGATCCAGCAGTGTTTCTATTGGGCTTATATCCCAGATATTAGAGGAGGGAAAGGGACCCACATATGCAAGAATGTTTGTGGCAGCCCTTTTTGTAGTGGCTAGAACCTGGAAACTGAATGGATGCCCATCAATTGGAGAGTGGCTGAATAAATTATGGTATATGAATGTTATGGAATATTATTGTTCTGTAAGAAACGACCAGCAGGACGATTTCAGAGAGGCCTGGAGAGACTTGCATGAACTGATGCTGAGTGAAACAAGCAGAACCAGGAGATCATTATACACGGCAACAACAATACTATATGACGATAAATTCTGAGGTCCATGGCTCTCTACAACAAAGAAATGTCTCAAACCAGTTCTAATTGTTCACTGAAGAAAACCATATACACCCAGAGAGAGGGATATGAAATATGTACCACAACATAACATTTTCATGATCTCTATTGATGTTTGCTTGCATTGTCTTGCCTTTCTCTGGTTTTCTTTTTTTTCTTGTAGATAGGATTTTTTTTTACACAACTTGTCAACTATTATTACATTATTAACATGTAGTGGATTTCCTGCCATCTAGGGGAGGGGAGGAGACTGGGGGTAAAAGTTGTAATAGAGAGTTTTATAAAGATCAGTGCTGGGGAACTACCCATACATATGTTATACAAATAAAAAGCTTAAATTAAAAAAAAAAAAAAACAATGATGTGATTCATACCAGTTCCTATTGTTCCGCGATGAAGATAGTCATATAGAGAAGCCTGTGGGAACTGAGTGTGAACCACAACACATCATTTTAACGCTTTCTGTGAATATTTCCATGCATTTTGTTTTCCTTCTTAGGTTGTTTTTTCTTCTTCTCTTTCTAGATCTGATGTTTCTTGTGCAGTAAGGTAACTGTATAGATATGTATACATGTATTTTATTTGTCATATAATTTATCCTATTTAGCATGTATTAGATTACCTGTCATCTAGGGGTTGGGGGTGGGGGAAGGAGGGGAAAAGCTTGGGAAAAAAAGTTTTTGCAAAGGTAAATGTAGAAAAATCACTCATATGTTTTGTAAATAAAAAGCTTTATATAAAAAAGAGGATGATGACACAAGGAGAAAAAAAAAGAATTCACGTAATTCCCCATTTGGTAGTCAAAGGATATGACCAAGTACTTTTCAGATGAAGAAATTAAAGCTTTTTATAATCATATGAAAAAATAAGCTTTCAGTCACTATTGATTAGAAAAATGCAAATTAAAACAACTCTGAGATACCACCTCACACCTATTAGTTTGGCCAAGATGACAAAAAAGGAAAATGATAAATGTTGGAGAAGAGGAAATTGAGGGGATGCCCATCAATTAGGGAATAGTTGAACAAGTTATGGTATATGAATGTAATGGAACAGTATTGTTTTATAAGAAATGATGAGTGGGCTGATATCAGTAAAACCTGGAGA
Source organism: Myrmecobius fasciatus (assembly GCA_023553655.1). Lineage (NCBI taxonomy): Eukaryota > Metazoa > Chordata > Mammalia > Dasyuromorphia > Myrmecobiidae > Myrmecobius > Myrmecobius fasciatus. The sequence continues at coordinate 2,726 of JAJPUD010034543.1, forward strand.
AAATTTATATGAACTGATGCTGAATGAAGGGAGTAGAATTAGAACAGCAACATTGTAAGCTGATCAACTATGATCTACTTAGCTTTTCTCAGCAGTATAATGAACCAAGATTAATTCCAAAAGTCTCTTGAGGAAAAATGCTATCCACATCCAAGAAAAGAACTATGGCATCTGGTTGCAGATTGAAGTACACTATCATTTTCGCTTTTTTTTTGATGTTTGTTGTTTTTTCTTATGGTTTTTCCCTTTGGTTCAGATTCTTTTTTCACATGTTTAATATGGAAATATGTTTAACATGATTGTACATGTATAACCCATATCAGACTGCTTGCTGTCTTGAACAGGAGGGAGGGAACAAAGGGTAGTGGTAAATTGGAATTCAGAACCTTACAAAAAATGAATGCTAAACTATCTTTATACATAATCAGAAAAAATACTATTAAATGAAAAAATTCCAAATATTAGACTTGGTTGATTAATTTGTTTTGCTGAAATTTTTGGATGTATGGATAGATTTCAAGGATCCATAAATTTGAATAGAGGAAAGGATTACATTTTTATGTCAATATACTTGGTTTTCTTTGAAAATCTTTTGTGAGGGGTAAACAAATGATGCCATAATTTTACACATTTAGAAACATTATTCCAAGAATATTTCCACAGTCTTCAGATTGCTTAAGGGGTTCAGGATACAAAAAGTTAAGAACTCCTGCTTTAGGCAGTACCCCCAGGAGCCACCCCAAAACAATAGAAATCTATGCTTTTTTGGGGGAGGCAAGATTATCCAGCAATTGCTCTTAGTAATTAACTTCAGGGTTTAATCTTCATGAAGACATGAATAGTTCATGCTTTTGTTGTAATGAGCCAAGAAACACTCACATGTCACCCAGAGACAGAAAAGAATTATTCATATACAGGGCTGAAGCTTCCAGGAATCCCAGAGGGAGAGACAGATGTTTTCTTGGCAAAGATACTAGAGTGGTTTGCCATTTCCTTCTCCAACTCATTTTACAGATGAGGGAACTGAGGCAAATAGGACCAATTGACTTTCCCAGAGTCACTCAGCTAGTAAGTATCTCAGGCCAGATTAGAACTCAGGAAGATGAGTCTTCTTGATTTTAGGCTTGGCACTCTATCCACTGTACCACCTACTTGCCCCCAAAAAAAACCCACAAACAATCTTAGAGATGTTAGAGAATGATCCCCAAGCCATTATCTCCCCTCCAATCCTGATAAAGACAACCAAGGAATCTCAACATGAGAATTATGGGAATAGTAGAGCTACTAAATTCAAACCACAGGATATACTTCCAGCCTGGTCTTTATGAGCAACTACCAATAATGAGTCTTGGGAATGGTGGTACCCTTCAAGCCACCAAACCTACTTCCACCCCAGCCCTTTCAGCCATCATCTAGGGAAACCACTTCTGTGGAGAAGAAAAATCAATCATCCCCACCCACAGAGAAATCAGGTCAGCCAGGTAAGACAGCAAAGCATCCTAGGGAAAGATCCAGGAGACCACATGGGCTGGGTAATTCAAGCTACCATTGACATCTTCACCACAATCTTTTCTTAGACCATAACAGAGACAGCTCAGCTCAAAATAAACTTTAACCATCTAAGTCCTTAGGCTTATTCTATTAAAGGAAATATATGGGGGGGAGTAAATGTAAAGCTTTTTTCTTGAGTTCAAAGAGTCTATTTTGCCAGTATATGATGGGGGTGATAACATGAGACAGCTGTTGGTCTGAAAAGTTCTTAAAAGTATTTGAGTGAATTGCAAGTTTAATGAGTCAATAATATGATATGGCAGCCAAAATAGCTAATGCAATCTTGGGCTGCATTAAGAAAGAAAAAAACAGATGTTAGAATCAGTGCACATACCACATAAGATGTGGTATGAACAGAGTTCTCAAGTACCACTTTGTAGGAAGGACAATGATAAAGTAGAAAATAACCAAAGCAGAATAAGGAAAATAGAAAAAAACTCTAATTTATACAAAATAAGGATTAGTTAATTAGTTAATAATAGTTAATTAGTTAATAATAGTGAATTAGTTAATAATAAAAAGTTATGGATTTTTAACTTAAGAAGAGAAGGTTCTTGGAAAGAATAATTGTCTTCCATTTCTTGAAAGGATACAATAGGAAAGAGAAATTGGATTTCTTCAGTTTGATTTTCAAAGTCAGAACAGGAAGCAAGGGGTAGAAGTTGCCAAAATACAAATTTGTACTTGTTATAGGGTAAAAATCCTTTAAATTTAGAGCTGGTCCAAAGAGGAATGAGTTATCCTGGGAAGTAATGGGTTTCCTTTGAGCAAAGGATAGATAAATCATTTATCAGGTGTGATATGAAAATTATTTTTTAAATTAAATCAAAGCTTCTTAAACTGTGGGTCATAACCCCATATGGAGGTCACAAAATTATGATTATCAATAAATGTTTGATCAGTATACATATTTTATATATCTATGTACCCAGGGTCACATAAAAATTTCAGGCAAAAAGGGATCACCAGTAGAAAAAAGTTTAAGTAGTCCTGGTTTAAATGATCACTTACATACTTCCTGAATTTAAAGTTCTGTGAAATGATTATAATGTTATTTAAAAAGGTGGAAACTAGTAAAAAAAAAATCTTTGTAGGGAGAGAGGGAAAAAAACTTTCATATAAGGAGTAATACACTGAGCCTTGAATGAAAAGGGGGAAAAACCATTCTGAGAAGTTAAAATGTCTATACACCAATTTACTAATTGGTGTATAGACAAATAGGTCAAATTTAAAGTCACCAAGATTTGATGAGATAAGACAACTGAATTTAATATGTTCTTGGAAGGATATACACAGAATAATTCAAAAGGAATAGTACAAAGTGTAGAGTAAGGGCAGAGAAAGTAAGTGGACATGGTAAAACATTTTTAAATAAATTTAATAAATATTTTTTTAATATCTTGATTTGAGAAAATCCAAGTTCCTGAAAAGCAAATGTGGTGGAAAATATTCGGGTTCAGATTAATAAAAGAGGACAAAATCAAAATGAAAAATTAATGTTGTCAGAGTATGTGATAGGTAATATAGACAGAAAGCAGAAATTTATTGATTTGTGTTTGGCCTTTTATGATTTAATATTTTTATTACTGTTTGCTTTTGCTCTCTTCATATTATTTTATAATTATCTGTTTAAATGTAATATTCCTATCTCCTTTCCAACAAATCGTAAGCTCCATAGGGTAGAGTTTTGTAGGTTTTTTTTTTCCACCTTTGTGTCTCCAATGCCTAGAAGTCTAATTTGCACCTAGTAGAATTTTAACAAGTGCTTATTGAATAAGTTTAAAAGAAATGACATAAAAGTAGAGATGACATGCTTACCAAATATAGAGAGCACTCAAATCTAGAAGGAATAGGTGCCACATTGGATTAAAAAGTAAGGATTCCAAATGAACGTAGCAAACTAACACTGGAGAACAGGGAAAAATTAAAAGCTTATGATTGGATTCAAGAAATCAGCTTTAGAAGTTCAAGGTAATAGAGATAGAGCAGACAATGATTCATATGAAATAAATGAGGTTTCAGGGGTTTGCAAGATCAATAATATGATATGGCAGCCAAATAATGCAATCTTAGGCAATATTCAGATCATAGGGTCATATATTTAGTTCTAGAAGAGACATTAAAGGTTATTTATTTAATCCAATCCCCTCATTTTACAAATGAGTAAACTGAGACCTAAACAGGTGTTGCCCAAGGTCACTCATGTAGTGAATGACAGAACACGCACTTGAGCCTAAGTTCTCTGATGGTAAATCTAGTACTAATTAAGATCTATGTGATGGCCAGACCTACGGAAGGATACACAGTGGGGAAAAATCATTCAAGAAGGAATAAGAGTACTATTGTTCAACAAAAGGACTCAAAGGAGTAATTCACAACATGAATTTGTGATGGGCCTACTTTTCTACTATTGCAAGGTAGCATGGGAATAGGAAGAGAGAATGTAGAAAGTGAATAACCCAGAAATGAAGTCACGAGCTACAACAGGAGAAGATTTCTTCCCCTAAGTACTATATAAATTCTTTTTTAGGATGAGGACTGTCTCCTTTTATATCTGTACCCCAACACACAACATAACACATAATAAATTGTTAATAAATAGCTGACTGATGAAACCAACATCTTATACCATTTGTAAATCATCTTCCACAATGTTTCAAATGAATATTTAATTTAAATATACATGGTTATAAAATAATAATAATTATTATTATAAAGAAAACAGATAAAGATATCTTTCATAATTATAACTGAGGAATAATCTTTAATCACACAATAAATAGCAAAAAATCTCAGAAAATGAAACACACAATTTTAATTACAAAAAGTTGACAAGTTTTCATTCAAAGAAATCATAGAATTCAAGCAAGAAGAAACACTTGTTCTATAGCCAATTCTTCTAATTTTATATGGGGGGAGAACCTAAATTATTGGCTCTATACCATATAGAGAGATGTATGTCCACAATAAGACTAAAACTTTGGCCCTCAGACTTGGACCAAGGCTCTTAAACAAATGTATATAGGAAACTGACACAAATTTAAAAAAAAAAAAAAGAATGATCCCCCAATATGTAAGTGATCAAAAGGGAAAATTCTCAGTAATCATCCTTGAAAACACATCCACTTGTTCATGTTCTTTGACTATTTTGAAGCATGAATATTAATCCATTACACAAGGGCTATATAAACTATGGTATAAACATTTTACAGGCCAAAGAGTTCATTGATTCTATGTTCTAGGGAAGCAGTTTGGAGTCTTACTCTTGCTGTCCCAATTAAACAACCAGTTAAGCTTTGTTTTATCCAATAGGGGATTTTTAGTCTATGAACACTGAACTGAAGAATAAGTCTCAATTTCTTTGTTAACTAGATTTATATGGACTAGCTAATGAATTCATTTATTTCAACACAGCAGTTTCAGTCAATTTAAGGAGGGGGGTGCAAAATTATCTTTTAAAGCAGAAATATCCCATCATTTGGAATCATAAAAGTAGGTAATTTCACTCATGGAAGTACTCCTACCAACCCAAATTATTTTTCTTCTAAGGCCAGAGTAGGAGATCTTTCTGGGTTGTTGCTATTAGAAATATCTATCAGCTAACTTCTATTGATAAACTTTTCTGGATTTAACTAGGATTAGTTCCCAACCTATTAGAAGTTCCATCGACTTAGAAAAGCCAGCATATTTTCTTCAAGCTCCTTAAAGTCAGGGACTTTTGAACTGAAAAGAAAAAGACTTTAATGAAAGAAATATGCATGCAAATGCAGGTATATACCAAAGGTGAATATCTGCATGCATATGTATATGGATTCTCATATAAAATAAAATTATTTATTAGGCATTAAACCAAACAACTCCATGAACATGGAGCTATATCACTCATTTTTGATCAAAGTGTTGGACTTAAAGTTAGGAAAACCTAGGTTCAAATCTTAACTCTGACACAAATTTTGAGATTATGAACAAGTTACATAACCTTTATGAGCTCCAGTTTCCTCATCAGAAATCCAAGGGAGATTAAAGTCCCTTCCATATCAAATCTGTGATATTATAAGTGAATAGCATGAGATCATTATTTTTTTTTCTTTTGGTCTTGACTTGCAATTTCATTGGTGTAAGAAATGGCCTATAAGGAAGCTCACTCAACAAGGCAAATCATGGACACTTCCTTCCGGGGGTGGAGCCATGGTGGCGGAGATCAGACAGGAGTCTCTGTAACCTCCTCTAACCTCCCCTCAAACCAACAACAGATGAAGCCTCTAGACTGATTCTGAAGCAAAAAAATCCACAATATCTGGAGAACAACACGATTCTAGAAGAAGATACTCTGGAAGAACCTCAAAACAGGACTGATCAGCACCAGAAATAATTCAATCAGCGGAGCTGCCCAGTACCTGAAATAATTCAATCAGCAGAACCCCCCCAGGGTGAACTAAAGCAGAACTGCCCAGCACCTGACATAACTCAATCAGCAGAACTGCCCAGTTCCTGAAATAACTCAATCAGCAGAACTGCCCCAGGGCAAATTAAAGCAGCTGTCCCACCTTTGCCCTAAACAGACCTCACACCTTTAAAAAAAATGAATAAAAAACCAAAAAGAGCTCTCACCATAGACAACTTTTATGGAGAGAGGGAAGAACAGACCTCAAATCTTGAGGCCCCTAAAGGTAAAGCAACTCCAGAAAAAGCCCCAAAGAGAGACAGAAACTGGTCTCCATGTCACAAGGCTTTCTTTGAAGATTGCATAAAAAATCTTAAAAGAGAGTTAGAAGAAACATGGGGAAACGAAATGAGATCACTGCAAAATAAAATAGAAAAAATGGAAAAAGAATGCAATGAACAAAAAAATGTAATTGGTCAATTGCAAAAGGAACTAAAAACAGTAACTGAAGAAAATAAGACATTAAAAATTAGAATTGAACAATTGGAAATGAATGACTCATCAAGACTTCAAGAATCAGTCGAACAAAAACAAAAAAATCAAAAGATAGAGAAAAACATGAAATATCTCCTAGGAAAAACAACTGACCTGGAAAATAGATCTGGGAGAGACAATCTAAGGATTATAGGGCTTCCTGAAAGCCATGATGAAAAAAAGAACCTGGACACTATATTCCAGGAAATCATAAAAGAAAACTGCCCTGATATTTTACACCCAGAAGGCAAAATACTCCTTGAAACAATCCACCGATCACCTCCTGAAAGAAACCCAAAAATTAGAGTCCCCCAGAAATATCATGGCTGAATTCCAGAACTATCATACCAAGGAAAAGATATTACGAGAAGTCAGAAAGAAGCAATTTAAATATCGGGGAGCTACAATTAGGATCACACAGGACCTAGCAGCTTCTACTTTGAAGGATCGAAGGGCCTGGAATCAGATATTCCGAAGGGCAAAGGAACTTGGATTACAGCCAAGAATAAGTTACCCAGCTAGAATGAGCATTATCTTCCAGGGAAGAAGATGGTCATTCAATGATATAGGAGAATTTCACCTATTTCTACTGAAAAGACCAGAACTGAACAAAAAATTTGATCTACAAACACAGAACACAAGAGAAACATAAAAAGGTAACAAGAAAAAATAACTCTTGAGAACTATATTTATGTTATAGATACTTAAAGAATAAGGGTTGATTTTATGAATTTATTATTACATTATGATTATGATATGATTACTGTGATTTTATGATTATTATGATATGATTACTGTGATTTTATGATTATTTTGATATGTTTATTGTGATTTTATGATTATTATGATATGATAAACTGAAAAAGAAATTAGAGGTAGAAAAGGGATAACACTGGAAGAAGAGGAAAAGGAGGTAAAATAAGGGAAATTACATCACATGTAGAGGCAAAGAAAACCTATAATGATTGAGGGGAGAAAAGGGAGGGGAATGAGAATTGGGTTAATCTCCATCTCATCAGATTTGGCTCAGAGGGAATAATGGACATACTTATAAGGAAACAGGAGGGAAAGGGGGGAAAAAGGGGGTAGGTGGGGCTCTAAAGGGGAAGGATTTTTTGAGGGAAGTGGTTTTCAAAAGCAAAATAGTAGGGAGGAGGGAAAGGGGATAAGAAAGAGAAAAGCATAAGCTAGGGTAAATAAGATGGCAGGAAATACAGAATTAGTTATTTTAACTGTGAATGTGAATGGAATGAACTCTCCCTTAAAGCAGAAGCAGATAGCAGATTGGATTAAAAACCAGAATCCAACAATATGTTGTATACAAGAAACACATCTAAAACATAGAGATACATACAGGCTGAAGGTAAAAGGCTGGAGCAGAATCTATTATGCTTCAGGTGAACAAAAAAAAGCAGGGGTAGCAATCCTGATCTCAGACCAAGTAAAAGCAAAGATAGACTTAATTAAAAGAGATAAAGAAGGAAATTATATCTTCCTAAAGGGTACCATAGATGATGAAGCAATATCAATACTAAACATATATGCACCAAGTGGTATAGCATGGAAATTCCTAGAGGAAAGGTTCA
>JAJPUD010034545.1:426-10779 GCA_023553655.1 Myrmecobius fasciatus
CTATTAGTTTGTCCCTTACTTTTCCTCCTTTTCCTCCCACTTCCCTCTAGCTACAGACAAGTTTCTATGTGAAATCAAATGTCTGATATACACTTTTAGAGCCCAACCTGATGAGAGTAAGATTTACACAATGCTCATCTCCCTCCCCTCCTTCTCTCAATTATATTAGGTTTTCTTTGCCTCTTCAAGTGATTTTACCTTGTTTTTACCTCCTTTTTTTTAGATCTTATTTTAACACTTTTTCCCTCTTTTCCCCAGTATGACAACATTTTCCCCTCTAGTTCTCTTTTTCATATTATCAAAGTAATATCTAGTTAATTATACCCCCAAACTTTGAGTATCTCCCTAGTAGAAATAAAGTTCTCAAGAGTCCTTTCCTTTTTACCTTTTTATGCATCTCTTGAGTTCTGTGTTTGGGTATCGAATTTTTTGTTCAGATCCGATCTTTTCATTAGAAATAGGTGAAATTCACCTATATCATTGAATGACCATATTCTTCCCTGGAGGATAATGCTCATTCTAGCTGGATAGGTTATTCTTCACTGTAATCCAAGTTCCCTTGCCTTTCGGAATATCTGGTTCCATGCCCTTCGATCCTTCAGTGTGGAAGCTGACAAATCCTGTGTGATTCTAATTATTGAACCTTGGTATTTGAATTGTTTTTTTCTAGCTGCTAACAGAATCTGTTCCTTGGTGTTATAGTCCTGAAATTTAGCCACGATATTCCTTGGGGTCTTAATTGTGGGGTCTCTTTCAGGAGGTGATCGGTGAATTCTTTCAATGGTGATTTTGCCCTTTGATTCTACAATCTCAGGGCAGTTTTCTTTCAGGATTTCCTGGAAGATAGTGTTTAGATTCTTTTTTTCATCATGGCTTTCAGGAAGTCCAATAATCCTTAGATTGTCTCTCATAGATCTATTTTCCAAGTCAGTTGTTTTTCCTAGGAGATATTTCATATTTTCTTCTAATTTTTCATTTTTTTGTTTTTGTTGGACTGATTCTTGACGTCTTATTTAGTCATTCACTTGCATTTGTTCAATTCTTATTTTTAAAGTGTTGTTTTCTTCAGTTACCTTTTTAAGCTCCTTTTGTAACTGGCCAATTTGTTCATTGCACTCTTTTTCCACTTCACTAATTTTATTTTTTAATAAATTGTTGTCTTTTTCATATCTCTTTTGCAGGGCATCATATCCTTCTTTCACTGATTTCAGTTTATTTTCCCATTTATCCTCCAGCTCTCTTTTGAGGTTCTTTATGCAGTCTTCCAGAAAGGCCTTTTGAAAAGGGGACCAGTGATGGTCCTGGCTGATGTTCTCTGGATTTTTGTCTAAAGGAACCTCTGGCTCTGTGGTCGTTTCTTTGCCTTGATAAAAGCTGTCTATGGTGAGAGCTCTCTTTTGCTTCTTCATCATATTTTTTTTTTTTTTTGACAGTGTGGATATCTCTTTAAGGTAGGGAAAAAAAAAAGCGGCGGCTGCAAAAAGCTTTGCCCTGGGGCACTTCGGCGAGTTGACTTAAGGTGCTGGACCGGTGGGGGCTAGGACTAAGCCCGAATTACTCCTTAAACAAGGCAAGTCTGCCAGAACACCTGCCCCCAATCAGGGCAGAGTGTCCCGAGTGCCTCAGATAAACTCCAGGTGTTTGGAATTTGGAGTTTGGAGTTTGGAATTTCTTCCAGGATGAGCTGAGCTGAGTCCCACCCTCACTTCTGGCCTGTGTAGTTGTCGTCTATTTATCTCTCTCTCCGGGTCCGACTAACCTGATACGAAGTTATCCAGAGAGCTGTGCCCAAATATTTCTGAGTTCGTTGACTTGAAGATCAGTTCGAAGGCTTATTTTATTGTTGATTTGAGAGAAGATCGGAGGAGAGGCAGAAAGTTACCTTTTCACTCCGCCATCTTGGCTCCGCCCCCCTTCACCAACACTTTCACATTGATATCACATAAATCTTTTGAAGACCAATATTCAATGATTTGGAGAAAGAATTAATTAGAACTAGGAAAGCATGCATTATTGAATTTCAAATACAATTTCTGTCCAAACATGACAGAAAAAAATGCAATTTATTTCCAAATCTTCTAGGCTGAAGCAGCTCTCATTTGCATACTATCAATGATTGCCTATTAGGAACTAAATTTTTATGTCAGACACTGTATTCATGATCAAGCCTTTCCTGATTCCTACAGCTCCTAGTCTGTTAATTCCTTATTTGCCATAATACTTTTTGTTAACCACTTCGTGTATATATATACATTTATATATTTGCACATACATATATAAACAAACAAATTATAGTGGGATAGAATGGTTCCTTTTCTTAAATAGTCTTAGTTATATTTCCCAATCATGAATTATTTTCAAATTTTGTAGATGGGGTGAGAATGACAGATATTAGAAATAAAAAGAAAAAAGAGAGGGAAGGAAAGGAGAAGAGAGAAGACTTTGAGAGGAAATAAGGAACTCAGGAAGAATGCTAGGGGGACATTTTTCCCTATTAAAAAGTGGAGAAAGAATGAAAACTTACCAAAAAATCAAGAACTTTTCACTTTCAGAATAAAGAATATTTGAGATATATGGTATCTCAGATCCAATCCTTTCTTTGAAAAACAGAAACTGAAATTTCAATGATGGGAACTGACATCCTCAAATTCTCACAGCAAAGGATTATATCCCTAGTCTGATGATTGTTCCCCTCCACTACACCATACTCTTTCTCTTTTCTCACATCTTCATTCAACTTTGAGTAGTTATCGCATTATTTCAGGGCTTACATATGTTATATGCATTATGTACATGCTGAATTACATATCTAATGTCTTCTATATCTAACATTCTTTTGTTATTTTTTTTTATTTTTAAGTAATAATATTATTAACAACCATTAAATTGATAATATGTAGATCACAGTGCTTGTCACATAGTAGATATTTTATAAGTACTAGTTGACTTATTTTTTTCCAAAGCATTGTCTGATTAGTTCACACATTTTAAATAATTTAATACACTTAATACAATGACATTTTGAATTATACACTTTTACTTTACAATTTTTAAAACAGTTTCACAAATTCCTACTCAGACATCATTTTAAAAGCATTAATAAGTATTATAAATGCTGCCCCTAATAACCCTATTAAGGACAGAATTTTAAGCTATGTTCATCCTGAACAACTGTTTCTGAGACAGGCAGCTGTAACGTGCTTGTGTTCTGAATTATTACATAGCAATCAGTGCCAAAAAATATCTCTAAATAAAGAAAAAAAAATACTTTCATCTAAACAGCCCATCAAAAATTAACTGTCTTTTGATGAAAGAAAATTAAACTACCACATTATAAACAGCAGAATGAATATTGCAGTTTGGATTTTTTTTCCTGAATAAAAACAGTTCATGAATTTCACCATATTACAAATATATTTCCCAGGATTTTTAGAGCGACTCATGGTAGGTCATTTATATTAGTGACAGAGATTCTAAAAGCAATCAAAATAAAATCACATAACCTTAAGTATACTTGGGAATGAAGAAAAAAACCCAATTCTATTTGAATGGTTCAATTTCAATTAAATTAAAAAAAAACAGAATTAAGTATCTCACCATTTACAGTACTTGACTGAATACAATTTATACAATCTAGACTAACATCTCATTAGCAGCATTGGATGCATGAAGCCAGAATGATTAAATCACTGTGAATATTATTAATCTACATCCTATAAGAGCATGCATTCCCATAGCTATTCAAGGCTTTGATGGAATTTTAAACAATTAGGTACATCTAAACAGTGTATGTATAGTAGAGATTTCTACATTTAATAGCTGTTTAAAATAGGTTAAGAGACATGCCCTGTCATGTTATTATTTTTCTTCTAACATGGCTGACATATTTCTTGGCTCATTAACATTTTTACCAATTACACCCACTTTTAGCCATTAGCCTTTGATTCTTTCAATGATTCCTGGAGGTGCTTTCATTAATCTAAAGAATTGAAAATTCCCCTAATCATGACTCACTCTCACTCCCTCCCCCCTTTTCCATTTCCCTTCTACAAAAGGGAATGTAAATTCCATTAAGACTAAGTGATTCTCAAGTTGACAACAGGAAATTCATTTCTCATTACTGAAGCTATATTTCCCTCAAAAGACTAATGATGATGGCATGATTATATGAAGGAAGTAGGTTATCAGAGTAACCTCATGGTTATCTAATTAGCCACTTTCAGTTTCTTTGACCTCTACACACAAAAGACAAAACAAAAACTAATTATGTTTTCACCAATATTGAAAAAGATTAATCAAACATTTTAAAGAATACAAACCAATACCGTTGTTCACTTGTCAGCCTCATATAATAATGAATTATTTTATATATTTATATGTTTATTTATATATACCCTTATTTATATGTCATCTCTCAGAATAATACAAATTCTTAGAAGTCAGGTCTTGTTTCATTTCTGTCTTTATATCCTTACTGCTCAGCACAGTGACTCACATGTGGACATTTGGAGCTCAAAAAATTCTTGTGGGTTAATTGATCTTTGAATGTTTATTGAGCATTAAGTCAAAAAGGCAAAAAGAGCCATTGAAATCTGGCCTTAGACATTTCTTAGTCCTATGACCTTGAGCAACTTAGTTATCTCTATTCCCTCAGTTTTCTCTACTGTAAATGAAAATAATAATAGCATTTCTGTTAAAGGGTTATTTTCTGAATCAAATGAGATGATAATATTTATAAAAGTATTTAGCACAATATCTGGCACATAATAAGTGCTATATAGCCTCAACACTTGATGTAACCAATACATTGCCATCTATAAACAAGTATAATATTAGAATGAAAGTCCTCACCATCTCCAGGGAGTCATTCTTTAACTCAGGTTGTGCTATGTCTCCTCTATCATTATGATGCACATTATTGGTCAGTATGCATCCTCTATCATCTGTCTCTTATGATTTTTATAAGTAGAAAGTTGTTGAAAAAGATTATTTCTGTAATACTTCTCAAGGATTCTTGACTTTCTCTCCCCTTTATTAAATTAAGTACTTTAATACTCAAAATGTGTAACAATATAAATCAGGACAGAATAAATAGATGCAAGAATATTCAAATATTCAAGTTTTCTTTGCAAATCCTGAAGGTCACTACATATTCATTCCTTCTGTATTCTGTGTGACTCTTTTTGATATCTTTCAAAAAAAAATCATCACTTGGGGAAAGGTTGATAACATGAAAGTGGAGATCACTTTCCTCGCTTTGTCCCAACATCAAAAAGTTAAGAATAGAAGACCTTTAAATCTGGAGGATTCTGGGAAGATGACAGAATAGATCAGAAAATTCCAAGCTCTCCAGATTTCCTTCACAAACAAAATAAAATTGGACCTCAGGGCAATTTGAAAAACAAGGCTTAGGGCATAACGGGGATCCTAAAGAAAGACCCCAGGATTGAGGTTACACTGGCATAAAATATAAACACCTCAAAGATAGTTCTGCTGAAACAGCAAACAAAGAGCCCTGGAGCTAGCTGGGTTTGGAGATAACCTCCTCTGTAATGATGGGAATTTTCACCTCCCAGGACAATGTGGGGAATTGGGGGTCTATATCTAGAAAAAGATTGAGGGAACCTCTGCTGATAAGGAACACCAGGCCTTACTGTGCAGATAAGATGTGACCCTGGGCAAGAATGAACCAATGTATCTTTGGTGACTGCAGAAACAATGGGACAAGGAAGCTGTTAACTGCAGGCACTTAGAGAAGGGTGGAGTTTTTAGTTTTGGGTCCCCTAAATATATAGAGTATACAAAAGTAGATTTTAAAAAGGCTCTTTTACCTTCAAAAAGTAATATTCAATGATTACTTATCCAAAAAGAATTTTTATAAGAATTCAAAAAAGACTTTTTTTTTGAACTTTTAGCTTTTTAGTTAAAAATCAAATGAGAGAGATTGACAAAAAATAAGATTATGGGGGAAAAAAAGTCAACCAAATAGTAAAGGAGATTCAAAGTCTTAAAAAAGAAAATTATTACTTGAAAATTAGAGTGGGGCAAGGTGAAGCCAGTAAAGTTTTAAGAGACCAAGGAAGCTAGGATGGTGGAGTAGATAGAGTACCAGCCCTGAAGTCAGGAGGACCTGAGTTCAAATTTGGCCTCAGACACTTAACTCTTCCTAACTATGTGAACTCCATTTGCCTTAGCAAAAAAAAAAGTTATAAGAAATCAAGACAGAATGGAAACAAAATACAAGAGTATGTGAGACATTTCATAAGAAAAACTACATATCTTGAGAATAGAGCAGGAAAAGAAAACAACAATATTTGGATAACCCACATTCTACAAGGCATACTACAAGTAAAATATATAGGAACATCATTGCTAAATTTCTAAAACACTAAATCAAAGAGAAAATTTTACAAGCAGCAACAAAAAAGAAAAAAAACTCAGATGAAGAAATTAAAGCCATCTATTGCCATATAAAAAGTTTTAAATCCCTATTTATTAGAGAAATAGGAACCAACTATGAGGAACCAACTCATAACTATCAGGTTGGTTAAGATGACAGGAAAAGATAATGATAAATGTTGGAGGGGATGTGTGAAAACTGGGATACTGATGCATTATTGATAGAGTTGTGAACTGATCCAACCATTCTGAAGAGCAATTTGTAGCTATGTCTAGGGAGACATAAAACTGTGCATGCCTTTTGGTACAGCAGCAACACTGCTGCATGTTATGCCATAGGAAAATCATGGAAGAGGGAAAAGGACCCAGATGTGCAGGGGTCTGTGGCAGTTCATCTTGTGGTAGTGAAAAATTGGAGAATGGTAGGATACTCATCAATTGGGGAAGGGCTGGGTGGGTTGTGTATAGATCTACATAGAATATTGCTCTAGATAAATTCTTTTCTTTGTACTTATAAAATCACCATATTAGGTATTTATTATTTCTTATCTAGAATATTGTTATTATAAGCTCCTACATCATATTACCATGAATTTCTCCCCTTCTCCAATCCTGAAAAAAGTGATAGATTTAGGATTGGGAGCAAAACTAAATTCTTGAATTCATATTCACCTCTCCTCACTTAATAATTTGTAAAGTGGAATCAAGAAAATTCATCCAGGGTCATGTAGCTAATAATTGTGGTAGAATTTTAATTTATCTTTTTGACTATATGGCCCATGACATCTAATCCTATATACTATTTTGTCTTTCTCTTCATACAACAATCAAACTGATATTTCTAAAACACAAAATCAGACTATTTCCCTTGCTCAAATACTTTGTAACACTAGGGTTGGATATAAACTCCTCTATTTGAATTTAAAGTCCTTCATAACATAGATCTAAATTACTTTTCAGTCTACAAGGGTGAATCTCCCTTCATATGTTCTCTAGTCTAAGGAAAATGATCTATCTATTATGTAATATTTATTATGGTCTACCTCCAAATGATTTTCATTGCCTGTTCCCCCATGCCAAATATACTTTCCCCTGAGGGAAAACAATTTTAAAGTATTTAGAGATGAATTTCAAGGCATCTGATGGAAAAGAACATGTCAAAGTCATGTGAAAAATTCTTGTTTCTTTTGTGTATGTATGTGTACCTGTATATGTGCATGAATGATCATATTCACAGGCATATAGATATCTACTTCCACATCCATAAAAAGTTATATGTGTGTCTCTATATATATTCATATAATTACATTCACATACACATATGCACATCCACAGGATAGGTAGAGGTCATGACTATGTATTAGATGGATTATGGATTAGATATGTAGGTAGGTAGATAGATAATGAAAGAGAGACAGAGGAGTTTGGGTCATATATATCTAATAGAAAATTATGTGAACCTGAAATTGAACTGGAGGAGAATAAGATGAATTTCCTATGGATTATTGTAATCTGTGTGAATGTGTGTGTGTGTGTGTGTGTGTGTATCTAATGGACCTTAAGCTCCTCCTTGAAATGTAAACCCACAGCAACCTTTTTAACCCTAATCTCACTATGATGTTGAATTGATATGTGTAACTGTAATATAAGAGAATTGTAGTTAAGAATCAGTCTTGCATAGGAAAATCTAAAGGGTAATGGGGAGGATAAACAAACTGTACTGCATTTAACTGGGCACAAATTTAAGTTTGATGCAAAATAATTCTAAAAGTTAAATGAGATTCCTTTGGTGATTATGGGATTATGCATTCTCTGGAGATTTTCAAGGGAAGGCTAGGATGTCTGATATATTATACAGAAGAATTTTTTTAAAATATAGATAAGGGGCAACTAGGTGGCACAGTGGATAGAGCACTAGCCCTGAAGTCAGGAAGACCTGAGTTCAAATCTGGCCTCAGACATTTAACACTTCTTAGCTGTGCGACCCTGGGCAAATCACTTAACCCTAATTGCCTCAGCAAAAAAATAAAATAAAATATAGATAGGATTATATAAACTCTGAAGCCTATTTGAATTTTGAACTTCTATGATTCTAATTCCTTACTTTCTACCTCTTCCTTACTTAGTACTCAGACTTCCCAATCTATCTCATGAACTTATAAAAATAAATGTTCTAACAAAATGGATATTTTCTGCTGTCATCAAATAAGAAATATAAAATATGTCAACTTTAAGTTATTCTTAAGTTTTGTTGACATTTGTAATTATTGATGAATGATATAGAATTTAGAGGATAATACATAAATGTCTTGAAATTTGAGAATAGATGGTAATGCTATTATAATTTTTTAATGTATTGAAAGGTAAGAGGTTATCAGATAGACTTTAAGCCAGGACCATGACAGAGTATTTACAAACAAATCAAATATGTAAAATGAAAGGTGATGAAGCATACAGGAAATTAGGAAAGCTTAAGAGCTTAGACCCAACATAGAAGAAAGAAAAGTAAAACAAATAAGAACTTGACCAAAATTCAGTATTGAAAAGAGATGATTTAGGCAAGTGAAAAATGAAATAAAAAAATAAATGCTGAATTAAATACAAAAAATAGAACAAATACCCAGAGTTAGGTCATTATAGAGAAAAAATGTTGAGTGATAAGATATTCATCTGCAAACCTATAAACTGAGTGACTTGGAATGGTGGAATGGTGGTAGCATACTATTTAAAATACTCAGAGAAGAGAGGACCATGACCCTGACAGATTATTTCCTGTTTTCCAGGATCATTTTTTTTTATTTTAAGTAATGCTACATGATTTAATGTCATCAAAATTCAGCATACATAAATAACTGCAAAACTTAGAAGGAAAGGAACTGTATAAACACACAGAAGGAACATTGCTAAGTGGCCAAGAACCATCACAAAAATAGTTAGGAGGCATCATAACATGAAGAGGAAAAAAGAAATCAAATATTACACTAGCAGTCAGTCCAATAGCTCTTTTATTCTATTGTTACTTCAGGCAATTCACTGTTCATGGGTTCAATTTTCTTTTATCTATTCAATTACATTGTATGGTCCTAACTTAATCCTTCCTTTCAACTTGAAAATCTCAATGATTGTGACAATAAATACTACTTGAACTTGTCAATATAAGGGAAGATCATCAAGAAGAACATGGTATTGTAAATAGTGAACTTACATTATTTGTCCTTTTTAGTTTAAATCCACCTTGGAGGCGGAATCAATCATTAACAATTTAGAATAACCACATTCTGTATTTTCATACAAATAGTAAGTACATGGTAATCATTCAAAAAGTCTGAACAAGTCTAACATAAACTTCCAAATTAAGAGATATCCTAATTGCCCATTAGTCCTTATGGCAAAAATAAAATTTTGATACCTAAGATCTGTTGATACTAATTTTTCTATTTACTATTCCAGATAAACTTTTATATTTTTTAATGACCAATCAATAAAATCACCTTTTTCTATGAACAAATTCTCCACTTTGACTGGGAATCATCCTAGTTTCTCATGAAATCATTTCATCACTTCAAAAATTCACAACTTACTGTCACCAATATCTAAAGAACTAGTTGAAACAGAAAGTACCCCAAACTTTGAGAAGATAAAAATTTTACATTTTCCTCAAATCTGTCGCTATCTTTTTTCCAGCAAATGATACCCAATTAAGTACCTGTTTTCAAACTTTGTAACCATATTTTTAACAATTCAATTCATAATCTAACATCATCCAAATTAAAACAGAAAATACTATTATAATAATAAAATTTTATCACACTGTAGGTGTCTTTTGGCAATTTCACGAAGATAATCGCATTGTGACATTTACTAATTGGAAATTATAGAGATGAATTTGTAGAGTGAAATTATTTGAGTATAGTACTTAAACAATTTTTCCTTGAAGGATCCTTCATCTTTCCA
>JAJPUD010034546.1:0-10779 GCA_023553655.1 Myrmecobius fasciatus
TTGTCCATATGAGCCCTGTTCCCCATTAGCAGGGAGAATTTAAAATTGGCTTTCTGGCAAAATAACTAGTGAAATGGGCAGTTCATATTGAAGGGAACTGCCTTCCCCTGTGGGACTCTTGGATTGGCCGTATTTTAGAGTCAAATAATGTTGGCATAAATGGAGAGGTGCTTAATAAATGCATACTGAATTGAATTTCATTATTGAGAAGGAAGTGATTGGCCCAGGGAGAGTGTCACTTTGACTAGCAGAGGGGGAGGGGCAGCCTTTGCAAATGAAGCAGTTCAGAAACACTTAATGTAAACCAAATAAAATTTTATGCTGATATAAAATTCACAACTTTTCCTTTTCTTAAGAAGGGAGAAAGTGTGCCCTTGCTTAAACTCATTTTTCTGTAGCTCATTACCATGCCAGAAGGTGGGAAGAGAGAGAGAGGTAAAACCCATCAAACAAAAAGCCCATCACAATCCTAGTTCACAAATTAGTCAACGAGCACTTATTAAGCGCCTACTATGTGCCAGGCACTTTTACGAATCAAAGACAAAATCAACCTAACGGGGGAGACAACATACAAATAATTAAGCAATGTAAGATATAAACTTTTGGGAAGTGAGTCAAGAAAGACTTCTTTCAGAGGGCAGGATATTAACTGAGTCTTGAAGGAAGTCAAGAAATGGAGATGATGAGGAGGGAGAGTATCTCAGGCCTGGGGAGGAAGGGTCAAGATGGGGAGGACATATACACAGACAAGTCAAAATATGAAGTCTATGAAACCTTTGAGAGCCACGACTGTTCTGGTCTTTTTTTTTTGTGACTCTAGAGCTTAGCACAGGGTCTGGTACACAGTAAGCACTTAATAAATCCTTATTGATTGAACGATAATTATATTGATAGAACAATTTCAGGGTGGGTGGAGACTTCACTGGGGGAGTTAGGAATGGTCTCTCATAAGGAGGAGGAGCCTTGAAGAGAATTTGAGGTTTTGCGAGGCAGAAATGACTATGTACTGGGAGCATTCCCGACCAATGAGGATGGTCCCTTTCCATTTTATCCTAGCACACAGCAGAGGCTAAACAAATAGTTGTTGACCGATTAATTAATTCTGAGAGGACATATTGGATTCCTTAGTTGGGCCCTGGATTTCAGCTTTATCAGAATGGAGCTATCTCCCCACCTCTAAAAATATGGCGCCTCCCTCCTAGAGCTGCAGATCATCAAATACATTGTGATCCAGAAAGGGTATAGATCTGAGAGTTCTTATTCCTGGATATCTTTTTGTCCCTGTCTTCCTCCAGCTCACTTAATGCTGGGTAATCAGTGCCTTGCACAGAGTAGGCTCTTAATGAATGCCTGGTGAATTTTGAATTGTGGAGGGTGGAAGAGGGAGACAGTCTGGTGTTATGGAAGGGACATGTAATTAAAACCGATTTTATAAAGGAAATAATTGGAGGAAAACTGGGAGATGTAAAGGTTGTTGTCACCTAGTGATACTTTATTCATTTTATTAATTTAGCTTTTACTCCAGTCAGACTTGCTCTGGTCCCCATGCTCCTCCTGCCCCATTCTCTTATCTCCATTCATTGAATCATATATTTAGGACAACGGGGGCCTGGGAGAAACTGGAAGGCATCTCAGTGGCCATATAGTACAATGTGTTTGTTTAGTTAGCTAACCTTTGCAGAGTGCTTTGAGATTTTCAAAGGACTTTATAAATATCATCTTATTCGATCTTCACAACAATGCTTTGAGGCAGGTGCTATTATCCTTATTTTCCAAATGGGGAAACTGAGGCAAATAGGACTTTGCCAGAGTCACAGTTAGGAAGTATCTGAGATCATATTTGAACTCAGGTTTTCCTGACTCCAGACTCCAACCCCTCTCCACTGAGCTACCTGGCTATGGATGACATAATCTTCTTTTTTTGGCTGAGGTAATTGGGGTTAAGTGACTTGCCCAGGGTCACACAGCTAGGAAGTGATAAGTGTCTGAGACCGGATTTGAACCCAGGTCCTCCTGACTTCAGGGCTGGTGCTCTATCCACTGTTCCACCTACCTGCCCCCAAATGACATAATCTTTGCTCTAGAACTTGGAGGCTATCCTGGTGGTCCAGGAAAATGAAATGAGCTACCAAGTTATTTTAGGTTCCCTGGTAGTTTACGTGGCTTGCTGTAGGTCGAGCAGATAGTAAATAACAGAAGTAGGATTTGGATCTGGGTTCTCTGATTCCGGCACCTTGGAGTTACAAGCATGGTGAGCTGAGCTGAGCAGGAGCAGATGCACGCTTTTCCAGTAGTACTGAGCGTGTCTTGAGCTGAACGGGATATAAGAATCAGAGATGAGCTTGGGCCTTGGACGCCAGTGGGAAGAAACAAAAAGATGAAAGGGTGTGGTGAGTTATAGGAGGTCCTTGAATGTTGGATCCAGGTTCTATTCTTGATTCTTTTCTGCTTACAAATTAGAGGCCCCATTCTTTTTTTTTTTTTTTTGGAAGGAGGGGTGTTGATGTTTCAATTAACCACATTTGAAGCCATCAGATGTAAGTCTGTTGGATTCTTTTTTTGTGTCTCCCTTGATCTTAGCTGAGCTGTCCAAACGGAATAAAATAACCCGATGAATCACTCTTTGGAAAGGAAGCCTGAAAGTGTTGGTTACCCCAGGATGTAACTCACAAAGTGAGTTCTTATTTTCAAGGAGATGCTGTTGCTTAGACTGACAGGCTAGGGCAGATGGATGGTCTGGGTTGCTTGAAATCTGAACTGGGGAGACTTCCGAAGAGCAGGAAGGAAAGGGAGGGGTGGAGCTTTTGGAGAACCGGTTGAGTCCCTTTTGAGAAAGATGGCAGCCACCCAGCAGGAACCAGAAGGGCAGATGCCAGGCAGACACCTGCAGGGTGCCCTCCATGTTCTTTCGTTCTGAGAGGCAGCTTAGTTTGGGAGAAAAGAAATTGGTCTGCTTTGTAAACCAGGGAGCCAGGAAAGATTCTCAAACAGGGGAGTTACCTGATCAGAGCTGCTCGCATTAATGTTTGATGTCATAAGAATTAGGCCTCCTAAAAGAGAGCTTACCTTGGATATTGGATAGGTTCCCCTTCATTACCGGAGGCCTTCGTTCAAGCAGAGGCTGAATGACCACTTGGAGATTCCTTTTCCCCCAAGTGTTAAAGACTAAAATGGCCTTTCCTCTCTGGTTCCTTCTAGAGTGCTGTGATTCTATATTTCTTTCTCTTCCTCCAGCGATCCTCCATTCGCCACCTCTGTGCCCTGGCCGAGCCTGTAAAATTTAGCAGAAGCAAAGAGTTATTTTGCTGAGCCACGGATGGGGTACGAGATTCTTGAATCTTATAGTTTAAGAGAAGCGTCCCACAGATGCTTCTCAAGTTGCATTGAATTGAATTGAAGTCCTTGAACTTGGTCCAAATTTTACTATCATCAACACTAATGAGCAATAGGCGAGACCTTGAGCGTTTTCTCCGACATTATAACTTTGGGCTTATGGTGCATACAATGAAGCTAGGCTAGCGCCCAAGAAAGGGCTCAGTAACCTCTGCACACATCTGGATTTTCCTTCCTTCTAATATCGACTGCACTGCCTGCAGAGAGCTTAGAGAAATCATAATCCCAGTTTACTTTCATATAACGGGTGAAGGTTTACACGATCTCCTCTGGTCTGCTGAACACCCCTGAGAAAGGGAAGCTATTTTGTAGACGAGAAACAGTGGTTAAATAACTTGTTCAAAGATACCTAGCTATCGAATGTCAGAAGCAGGATTTGAATCTAGGTGTCCCCTGATTTCAGGCCCACTATGACACTCAGTTTCTCTAATAAGTGTGTTTAAACTACTCAATCCTCCTGAAGGTCATTGTATTTCACTGTGTCCTGGACACCTTCATTTGTCCATCCTGTAGACATCTCAATTTCACTGTATCCAAACCCAGATCAATAACCCTTTCTCATCTCCAAGCTTCCCCCATTTTGTGAAGGCATCATTGTCCTTGCAGGCTTCCAAATTTACAACCCTAAAGTTATCATCTTCTCTTCCCTGCTTTCCACTCCCACATGGACACAGTTACCAAGTCTTGTCTCTCTAATATCCATTCACATCTCATCACTCACATACCCTCTGTCCTATTCCATGTCCTCCTCACCTAATCACAGTACTAATATAGCAGTCCCTAAGTGATCTTGTGGCCTCCAGGCTCTCAGCTGTCCAGTCCATCCTTCATTTAACTGCTGACCTGACTTATTCACAGTTCTTCCACAGCGTCCTATTGCCTTTAGGATAAAATACAAAATCGTGATTGTGCCGCTGAAATATGGTTCCTATCCAGTCTGATAGCTTATTCCCCTTCGTGAAAGATCAATAAATGCCATGCTCTTGCCAACACTTCTGTATTTTACCACCATTGGACCCAACAGATTATAAATCTTGCTCTAGAAGACAACTCCATGGTCTAGTGTAAACCCCTCTTTTTACATATTAGGAAACTGAGGCATAGAGAGGCCAAACAGCGTCACGGCTAGGATTGGAATCCAGTTTCCCAGCATTCTTTTCACTGTCTGATATATTCCTCTTTTTGGGTCCTTTGCGAACTAGTCATTTTCTTTCATGATTAACACAAGCTGTTTTATGTTTCTGCTGTAGCCAGTGGAACTTTCAATGAAAGGATCATAGGATTAAGAGCTGAAAGGGACTTGGAAATTGTGCTCTCCATTTTACAGAGGGGAAAACCTTGGCCTTGACAAGGGACATGATGTACCTGAGATCACAAAGGTAGTAAATCCAAGAATGATTAAGGTGACTTACCTGCCATTGCCCAGACTCAGTCTTCCTTCTCCCACTGATGGGTCTTTGTATAAACCCCAATCTGGAGCACACTCCTGCTCACTCCTGACTCGCAGAATCTGGTTTATCCTTCAAGGCTCATTTCAAGTGTCACTAACTAGAGGAAGCCTTCCCTGTTCCCCTCGTTGTCTCCTCTCTGTCCTCAAAGAGTCTTGACTTTGCTCATTTATATGGCTCCTTCTTGGTGGAAGTTTCAGTTTTGTCTTCAATGATTAATAAATGCGTGATGATTGAAAATGAATTCATATCCAAATCTAGGCCTTCCAACCCTACACTCTGTGATCTTTCTTCTGTAACAGTCTGCTTCTTGGTGGTGTGGTCACCATGTTTGAAGCACGTTTCTCTCTGATTACCGGGACATTTGTGTCTGAAATTTGGCACATCCAGGGAAAATTTGATTTAAATTAGAATACCCTTTGTTTCCTGATCAGATTTAGGCCAGGGATGCTTCTGACGTGAGCCAGACATGCAAGTGGTTTGATGATACCACAAAGCGGATGGACTTGCCAGCTTCTGGGAGCCTTCCCAGAAGCCAATAGTTTCATGATCTCATTGGGGAGTTGGCTCTCTCAAGACAGGGGCTGATGAAGCCCTGTCAACCCGAGGAGCTCAGAGTGAGGATCAGCTTCCAGATGCTTCTCATCACCAAGGCCTTCCCACCATCCTGCCAAAATCTGAGTCATCCCATTCGACAAACAGCTCTTTAGCTCCTGCCATAAATAAGGTACTTCCCACACCAGGAGGGATAGCTGACCTGATTGGGTAAAAAAAACCCCCAGAAAGCTGGCTCACTTAGGATCGAGCCACAGGATATCAGATTGGAAGGGGCTGCAGTGGCCAGCAGTCTCACCTACACCCCTCAAAGAACCCTAGCTACAACGGATCAGACAAGTGGTTTTTCCAGTCTCCTTGGTGATCTCCAATGATTGCAGGCTTTAATTTCCATTCAGTGACCACATTTATGGAGCACCTACTGTGTGTAAGGTACTATTCTAGGAGTCAGGGACACAAATAATCCCTGCCTTCTAAGAGTTTACATTCTGTTGAAGTACAGAAAGATAAATCATAAATCATAAATAAAAAAGGACAGAATTTATAAAGTAAAATGAGGCAATTTAAGGGGGCAGAATCTGATAGGTGGGAAAAACAGGCTGTAGGAGGTATCACCTGAGCCAATGGGAAAGAAGCTTGGGATTCTGAGGGTCAGAGGTGAAAGGAAGGACATTCAAGGAGGACATTCATGGCCACCACCCTCATTCAGGACCTCATCTCTTCTGACGTGAAGGCAGAAAGGCAGGAGATGGAAGGCCGCAGACTGAAGAGCTCTCAATAGCTCAGTTTGACTAAACTGAAAAGTGATGTGAACTCCAACTGGAAATGAAGACTGGGGCCATACTGGGGGGGGGCTTCAAGTACCAGGCTGAGGATTTTGTATTTTACTCTAAAGGTAATAGGGAACTATTGGAGGGATTTACGGGGTCAATCCCTTCGTTAGATCTAGCTGTCCATCCTTAGTGCTCCTGTTGGAGGTGGGAGAGGTAGGGAGAAGAGAGAAGGAGAGGGAAGAAAGGAAGAGAAGGGGAGGGAAACAAAGTGGGCAAACAGAAGAGAGGGAGGAAAGGAGTGACAAAGACAGAGGGAAGGAAAAAGAAAAGGGGAAACCAAAGGGAGGGAGAGAGGAAAAAAGGGGAGACATAGAGAAAAGAGAGAAGAAGGAAGGAAGGAACAAGGAAGGAAAGAAAAGAAGGAAGAAGGAAGTAAGGAAGAAAGAAAGAAAGAGAGAAAGGAAGGAAGGAAGGAAGGAAGGGAGGGAGGGAGGAAGGAGAGAAAACAGAAGAAAGAAAGGGAGGAAGGAAGAAGATAGGAAGGAAGAAAGAGAAGAAAGGAAGGAACAGAGAAGAAAGGAAAGAAAGGAAAGACAAAAGAAAGAAACAAAGAAAGAAAGGAAAGAGAGAGAGAAAGAAACAAAGAAAGAAAGGAAAGAGAGAGAGAGAGAGAGAGAGAGAGAGAGAGAGAGAGAGAGAGAGACTTCTCTGTTCTGGCTACCCGTCCATCTAAATGTCCCCTCATGTTCAAGATTATGTTCTTGGAAACCTTTTAGAAGTCCTGGCCCGTTAGGCAAGAGCATGAGGGGTCCTGTTACGGCTTTTTTCAGACACATTTTACATTTTCCCCCCTACGCCGCCAAATTGTGGCACGTTTCATTGACTTAAACAGAGTGCACTCTGATGGATGGGATATGGTCTGGAAGTGGCTGAGGGGGTCAGAGGGAATGCTTGAGTTGACATGTTCATGATTCAGGCCTCCTGAGAAGCCCAAACCACCCCCGTGTGCTGCCTTTGCCTGGGTTCTTTAGTGGGGCTCTGGCTCCCAGAGGAGGAAAAAGCTCTGTCTTAGAAAATTGAATGCAGCTCTCCTTGCAGCTTCCCCCAGAGGGGAGCTGGTGGTTCTGGGAGCCGTACGCACGGTACGAAGCGGGTTTTCTTCTTGTGGAAGAGGCTCTGCCGTGATGGTGAAAACAGAGGCTTGTTCCTCTGCGGTCTGATGGGAGTTGGCAAGCAGGCTCTTCGGGGGATCTTGGCCAGAGGAGAATGTCATTGGGAACAAGGCCCACCTGGCCCACGTAACTCAAACCCCGCTCTCCAAGAAACATTAGCTGCTGGCTCCCCCCTTGTCCCCAGATGGCCGCAGAGCGGTTCGGCGTTTCCCCAGGACCCCCTTCTCTCAGCCCCGGGGTCAGCCTTTGCTAGAACAGATGGACTCCCGGTCCACAGCATGTGCATCCAATTTTTGTAAATAGAGTCATATTTTCAGTGTCCTGGGAAGCCTGCTATGTTCGGAATCCGATGATGAATCCTTTTGTGAAGCAAATAATTAGCCTATAATTCTCTTATTCCATATATCTGGATTTTCGCATGTTGTCAACAAGGATTTATTGAGTGGTCTGCTCTTCGGTTCCAGTCAACCAACATTTCATACTCAGAGGAGTGTTATGGAGAGTGTTCTGGTCTCAGGGTGATGGGCCCGGGTTCGAATTCTGCTTCAGGTCCTTAGTAACTGTGACCTGAGGCAGCCCCTGAGCACCGGCGAGCCTTGTGGGCGTAATCATGGCTCTCCAAAAGGCCGCAGTGATGCCTTATGAAAGCCAGCCGTTCCAATTAGAGTCATACTCTGTCCCCTCAGCCTGTTTGCCTTCAGAGGGAAAAGCTCAGAGCCATGGGGGGACGTGGCGGAGAGGCAGATTTGGGCTAAAGTTGGGACAAAGTGGCCAAAGGGAAGCCGGCTGCTTTGGGACACGGGGCCTTGCCCTTGCCGAGATCTCCAGTCCCAGGCGGGATGGCCACTGGAAGATTAATGAGTTCATGCTAAGAACGATGCCGTGTATTTGTGTGAGGCTTTAGGATACAGGGTATTTCCTGGTGGCAATCAATCAATCAATCAACATTTATTAAGCGCCTCTGTGCCGGGCACTGTGCAGAGCTCCGGGGTTACACAAAAGGAAAACACAAGCAGCTCACGATCGGCTAAGTCCTGGCCCAGCCTTCAAGCCCAAGACCAGTCTGCTTCCCACGGGGGATGCTTTTTGCTTTCAGAAAGGTAGATGAAGGGCCTGAATTTTTCCTCCTGGCTCTGGGAGGAGGGCTTTAGGGAGCTGTGGGAGGAGGTGGGGATCAGGGAAGAGGTCCTGGAGGTGCCCTGAGCCCTTGGAAAGAACACTCAATGCGAAAGCCAGGGTCCTGGGTGGGAATCCTGGCTCTGTCTCTTGCAGCCCCCCTTTACTGCTTGGGACCTGGGCTTATTGATCCAGAAAATGCAGGCTTAGAGTCCGGTCCAGGGGCTGGAGGGACCAGGCAGAGATCTCCCCGGATCACCCACGTATCAGCCCCAGACAAGGCAGGGCGGTGCTTCCCAGAGGAGGTGGGCTTCCTACTGGAGGAAGTCCTGCTCACCAGTACCAAGCTCTGCTCTGCCAGGGCTACCTCTGCTCTCCCTCCAGCATCCTGGGGCGGACTGCCATTGTCCCGGCCTCCCTGTGCCTCAGCTCTTTCCACTGCCTCCTCCATGAGTTTGGATTTCAGTAATGGCCAAAGTCCTCTTCAGGTTCATGAAGAACATGCTTCACAACAGCCTTCTGAGTTATGTAGTACAGTAGGCTCCCCATTTTACAGGTGAGGAAATTGAGGCTGACAGAAATTAGATGACATGGCTTAGATTACATAGACAATAGGATTTGAACCCACATTTCCTGACCCCAGTCCAGTGCTCATTCCAAGGTTCTTTCTTTCTGTCTGTCTCTTTGTGTCTGTGTCTGTGTGTCTGTCTTTCTCTCTGTCTGTCTTTCTGTCTGTATCTCTCTGTTGTTTTTTGTCTCTCTGTTTTTCTGTGTCTGTCTTTCTGTCTCTTTCTGTCTCTATCTGCCTATCTCTGTCTGTATCTCTCTGTCGCTTTTTGTCTCTGTTTCTCTGTGTCTCTGTCTGTCTGTCTGTCTGTCTGTCTCTCTCTCTCTCACACACACACACACTCACACATCCTTGCCTCTCCTTTCCTTCCAAAGTCAGCTAAAAATCCTCTGCCTCCTGGATCCTTCTCTGAGGCTCCCAGCCCTCAGTGGGGCTTCCTCTATTTACCCTGTTATTCAGAGGACCTGCTTCCCTCTTTTAATTTGTTCCCATTTAGACAGTGCTTGATAATTGTTTTTTTTTTCATGTCTTTATAGGAGTAAGGAAGGCACCTTCACCTTAATAATGAGATGAGAATGGACATTTACATGACACCTTATGATTTCTGAAGAGCTTTGCTCAAAAACTCCCCCCCCCCCCCGCCCGGTCCCGTGAGAGAATTACTATCATTTCTCTGCATTCGGTTTTTGCGACCAAACGGTGCTTTGGGTTCTTGGGCCCCTCTGAGGTTCTTGCCTCCGCCTCTGGGAGCCTTCCCCTCATCAGCCACACATTTCTTTTCCCGTCTCAATGTTTTTTGGTTGATTTTTATTTTTTTAGCTCATTGTTGCTCTTCAATAACTTCCTTTCCTTGCCCCTAACACACACCACAACTCTCATATCAAATAAGTCCAGGTCCTATCTGTCTGTCTGTCCTTCTGTCCATCCATCATCCATCCATCATCCATCCATCATCCATCCATCTATCCATCCATCCATCCATCATCCATCCATCCATCATCCATCCATCTATCCATCCATCCATCATCCATCTATCTATCTATCCATCTATCTATATATCTATGTATCTATCCATCCATCATCTATCTATCTATGTATCTATCTATCTATCTATCTATCCATCCATCCACCCATCCATCCATCTATCTATCTATCCATCCACCCATCCATCTATCTATTTATCTATCTATCTATCCATCCATCTATCCATCCATCATCTATCTATCTATCTATCTATCTATCTATCTATCTATCTATCTATCTCTCCATCATCTATTTCCTAATTGTTAGTAATCTCCCTCCAGAAATTCCTGTTTTTTTGTGTTTCTCATTTCTTTATGTACAGACAAAGGCGCCTCCAACCTGGATTGGGCCCAGGTCCGGCCTGGGCCACATCCTGACTCCAGGTCCAGCATTCTGTCTGCTGCCCCTTCTAGCAGCCCAGTAACGAACTTTCTCTAAGCATACAGCACCTGAATGGGATGGGACAAAGGTTGGGAGGGATATCCAGGTATTTCCTCAGTGTTTTTCTTGGCTGCTTGAAACTCTGGGTTTTTGGTAGTGGTCCTGTATAAGCCCCCAAAGGAGTTTTCTCCTGTGGGAACAGAAGATGGGCTCCCTGAAGGCTCAGTAAGTGCTTAATAATGCTTTATCTGGTTCTCTAGCTGAGGTCTGGAGCTTGGAGTTCAGCGTTTCTTCTCAGAGAATCTCCAGGGAGATTCTTTGGGTGACTGGACCCCGACCCTTCTCTGTGT
>JAJPUD010034547.1:0-10778 GCA_023553655.1 Myrmecobius fasciatus
TTGATTTTCTATTATACAACAATAGTATTATATAGCACTTTAGAGTTTTTGGAGTAATTTACATTTTATCCACACAATAACCCTAAGGGATAAGACTATCCACATTTTTGCAAACTGGAAAATGGAGGCAGACAAGTTTAAGTGACTTGTATGGGATCATAGAGTATTAAGTGTCTGAGGTTACATTTAAACTCAGCAAATCCTATTTCTAGGTCCATTATTGTAATCACTGTGCCCATTAGCTCCCTTGGATGCAAGAAACAAGGTCTATTTTGCTGTTATAACTTGTACCATAGAATAAGATTTGCATTTGGAATTGGCAGACGAATTTGAATATAAATTCTGTCATTTACTCTCTGGGCAAGTCATTTGGTCTCTATAAAATTGATTTTTTTCATATGTAAAATAAAGGAGAATGGATTAGATAATATCTGAAATCCCTTCCAGCTCTACATCTATGAATAACAGTAGTGATAATATGATGTCATGAGTAGATGGTATAATATCAGGAAGACTTGAATTTTATTCCTGCTTCTGATATATACTAGTTATGTGACTATGACCTAGTAAATTGTCCTTTCTTTGCCTCAAGTACGACATAAGATAATAACCTATTAATAGCTTATAGTTTACAGTGATAGAAAAAGATGCATGCCCTAAAGAAATGATAAGTCCCTTTTAAAAATATTTACATAAAGATAATATACTTTACATGAAATGGTTATATAAATTACCACTTTTTTCTTTTTTTTTAATTATCTCACTTTCTCCTTCCCTTCCACATGTAATTGTAGGTTTTCTGCACAATTTGTGATGTGATTATATAACTTGTATGTTCTGAAACTTTTCCTTATTAGTATGACACTTCTCAGTAGCAACTCTGCTTTGTGTGAATAGGCACTAAAATGTACAATATTACTAGTTGCTTTTCCTCATTCTGAAGGATTGTTGATGCTGAGGAAAGTTTAGTTGCATAGCAATCTGATTTAATTAAATGACTCAATAATCTGATAAGTGATTACAGCTTGGAAACCACAATAATCCTGCTAATTTCTCATCCAGAGTCCTTTAGTACTGAGCATTCCATTACCAGGTATCTCAGTAATATTTATGTGTCTCTATATTGTTTATATTTGCCAATAAATGAGAGTGAATTATACTCATGTTAAATTGTCTGTTTTTTCTTCTGACATTTTACAACAATAAAAATATAGGGTGAAAAAGTATTACTAAGAAAGTATAATGTAATGCAAAAAAAGTGTATTGATAAATTTCAATAACAAGGCTAAAATTTCACTGACTAATTTATATGGAAATTTGGTTCTTTGGTGTGGATATTTCACTCAATCACTGAATTATTACTACTAGGAGTGACCTTAGAGGTCACACAGTCCAATTTCTCCCTTTATTTTACCTGATCCTCCCTGCCCATCGTATAGATGAAAATTTAAAGCCTAGAGAAAATCATAGTATTTGAGCATTTATTGTTCTTGTTGTTATAAAAAAAGTTAAGGTTTTCTGACTCCAGCTCCTACATGCTCTACTGGGCCACCTAGAAATTACTATGAAGATGATCTGGTTCAGCATCCCTACAGTATCCTTCCTATCAGAAAAATTCTCCTTAGCCACTCAAGGCAGTTTATTCTCTTTCTTTTAGCAACTTTAATTATTACCAAGTTGCTTCTTATACTTAGCTAATATCTATTTCCTGTAATTACTTGCTCAAGGTGCCTCTGATAACTAATGATTGAGATGGGACTAACGGTTTACTGGTTCCTGGTTCAGTGATCTTTTCACTGTATTACTTGGGAAGGCAGCACATGTTTGAATAGCTTTTCTGAACATTACTCTGGACATAATTACATTTCCATTTTCAATGCATTGGTGATTTAATGAAGCCAGAAACTTTTCAAAACATCAAATTTTCAGTGTTTTGTTGCAGAAACTTTATATTAATTTGTTCACAAACTCTTGAAAGTTATAATTCTGATATGTTAACAGAACATATAATATTGGGTTTGAATCTACTGAAACGGCATGACCCATTTTGTAACAACTCTCACCTTCCTCCATTAGCACCATTAAGCACTACTGGCAAAATACTCAATCATTTGAGTAATCATTTTCTATTTAATGCAGTAAATAATAATCTTGTCAATAAATTTACACAGCATCAAATAGCTTGAAGGGTGAACAAGTATTTGAGATGTCTAAGGAGAAAATATTAATACTGTTTCTTACTGAGAAAAAAGAACTGCATTTGGATATCATCTACACCAGGTTCTCATGATTCAATTAAATTCCTAGAACATTTACTAAGCCTATTGCACAGCTTACTCTATGCAAGACACTGTTCTATGCATTAGGGATTCAAAGAACAAAAACAAAATCCAGTATTGAACAAAACAGGAACAATGCCCAAGGGAAGATGGATGTCCTCTAGATCAAGTTTGTCTGTGCATATGGAGTTTTACTTGTGAGAAATGAAAAACCTAGACAGAAAGAAAGAGAGGAAGACACAGATACACACACACACACACACAGAGAGAGAGAGAGAGAGACAGAGACAGAGACAGAGACAGAGAGAGAGAGAGAGACAGAGAGAGAGACAGAGAGAGACAGAGACAGAGAAAGAGAGAGAGAGAGATAGAGACATAGACAGAGACAGGAACAGAGACAGAGAAGCAAATAATCAATAAATTGATAGGTTTCTCTCAGTTACCAAAGATAGCTACTGAAGACATGAACTGGCTCTTTTTTTTAATTTAATACATTATGACAGGAGAAATAAACCCTGATTGGTTTATTTAGATGAAGAGAGGGGCCAACATTTTTCATTTGTCTCCAGCAGTCTGGACAGAACAATCTAACTTCACTCAGATGACCCTAGTCAGTTATCTCCTTTATGAGTTGGATGTGTGCAAGGATATAGGTTCATTGCTCTGAGGTGATAATTTACTTATAATAGATTGTTTATCCTCCAAACCAAGGATGGAAAACTTTTTTTGTGTCAAGGGACCATTTGTATATTTATAACACCATTTGTAGGACATACAAAATTATCAACATAAAGAATTCAATCAGTGGGAGGTTGTGTTAACCTGTGGTTGCCTTGGCAGGACCAGACCAAATTATTCCATGGCCCTTATACAGCCAGTGGTCATGATTTTCCCCACCTTTCTTTAAACAGAAGTAAAGTCTCTTATGTAGGTGGGGTCCCTCCTGAGAGCAGGAACATATTCTCTAAGGATTAGGGTAATCTCATCTATCAAATGTGTTCTTCAGAGATTGAGAGACTGAACTACAGGAGCTAGATCATGAATGAGAGAATAAAGAAAGCCTTCATCCTGACTTAATGGTTAACTTTTAAGAAGACAGCAAAATAATAACTTCTCTCAACCTTTTCAGGCAGGGTGTATTTGGATGAATGGCCAGGAAGATCACAGTATCAAATAGTTATGCAATATATATTTGTATACCTATTAAGTGCCAGTTACTATGCTAGGTGATGAAGATTAAATAAATAAATAAATAAATAAGTAAACAAACAAACAAACAAACAAATAAATAAATAAATGAATGAATGAATAAATAAATAAATAAATGAATAAAAAACAAAACAATTCCTAATCTCAAGAAGCTTTTATCTGTCAGAAAACATCATGTCTTCATATTAGTAAAGGTAAAGTAGAAATATATTCAAGTACAAAAAAGATAACAGTTGAAGAGCAGGCTCAGGAACCTGGGGAACAAGAGAAAGATTCCATGTGTTATATATAAAGCGGCATATATGAGGATTGTAAAGAAGAGAGAATTTAGATCTCAAACTAAGGATCTGCTTTCCTCCAAGTTATTTTTTTAGAATATCAATTAATTTTAATATACAATATTCATTCAGTTTAATATATTTCATAGACTACTCATTTCTTGAATACCTCCCAAATATCAAACATTCTGCTGGATGCCATTGGGGTGGGGGAAAGGAAGAGCACATAGAAACATTAGGTGGTTCATTGATTTTGTAGTCTAGGTTTATTATGTATAACATATTATCTCAACTTGTGAGAACTGCATATTTGTGTAAATTTTTGAGGTAGGTAGATAGATAAATAAATAAGAATCTGTATTAGTCCAGAAATGATTTAGTAAATGAAGGTGATGCATAAAAATGATGTTTTATGGTCAGAAATTTTACTGCCAGTTTTTGAAATTGATATAGGAGTCACAAGGACACCCTCCAGGAGATGGATTCCCTCAGGAGATAAAAATGGAGGGAATGTGAGAATGCTTTGGTCCTTTCAATCTATGAGTAAAATCTTGTCTGCCTCTCAGTATGCTCTCTCTTACCTAGTGACATAAAAATTGTGTGACCACAACCTCTGCACATCTTGCTCCACTTCATGAGATTGAATCATATAAGCTTTACAAGAACTATTCTGTCAGAACTGAGAACAAAACCCAATCTATCCATAAGAGAATTGTCTTTGAGATGGTATCATTAAATCCCCTTTTGAGCCCCTGGCTACACCAGTGCTCTGCAATATGATCGAGAAACAAACCCAATAGCCTACCTTTCCAGGCCTACTTTTTCCAAAAAAAGATGCTTTGTTTTTAGAGGGAGAAGGGGACTGGGGAGAAGGGGGGACATATGGAGGATTCACAGATTCTTTCATAACTGGAAGGAAGGACCCTAGGGATACAGAGGAGGACTGTGAATATCAGGAATGCTGCCATCATATTGAATAAGAATGGGGTAGTTGTAAGGTGTAGCTTGGTTGATCATACCTGTGTAATTAGTATAGAGCCTGCAGGAGTTAAAAACAAAACCATGGTACTGATGGTGAATGACATGGTCAACATAGGCTCCTTGCCCCAGGCCTCTTTCAGGAACTAGCTCAGTCTGCCCAGTAAGTTGGTCACTTTTTCATCACCCCAGTCAATTATTTAAATCAAAATGCATACTGTGACAAAACTGGAAACATTTCCTCTAAGGGCAGTCCTCTAATTAGCATACTAAGTGAAAGGTTTCATAGATGGATCCATTTTCTTCTTTAAAATTCTGGATTTGTATTTTCTAATTGGTTGATTTTCTTTTCATAATATTGTTTTTCTTGGATGGCTCTTCTATCTATCTATCTTTCTATCTATTTTATTTGTTTTAGTGTTTCCTCAATTTCTCTCATTGATGTTTAAAGATTTTTTTTGTTCTATAAATTCTTTCTGAGCCGGTATCTATTTAGCATTACTCTTTAGGGTAAAAGAGGCTTTTTGCTATTTCAATGTCCTCCTTTAAAGATGAATCCTGCTCTTCCCTATCCGCATAGTAACTTTCTATGATTGGGTTTCTTTTTCTTTTTTGCCTATTCATTTTTTTAAAAAATGAGAACTATTAGTTCTCATTTAACCTTTGGGTAGGGGAATGGTGGCAGATAACAAGATACCTATTCTGGTGAGAATATGCTATTCTAATGAATTTTTCCCTACTTACCAACCAAAAGTAAAATGATCAGAATATCAAATAAGCAGGAATATTATGCCAGGTCATCTAATTATTGGAAACTATAGGAGAAGATGCAGGATATTTTCAATTCACCATCATATTCTGGAGAGTTGTATATCACTTAGTAACATTTTCCTCACAACCTTGGCAATTGTTTTTTATTCTATTTTTGGTGCTGACAACCCGTCTTTGAGATTTTCAAAATAATGCATTTAGTCATTGGAAGATTGTTAATTTCCATGTTAATAGTCCAATAGTTACTTATGGTCTTGATAAGAAATGATTGCATTTTCAGTTCAATTCAACAGATATTAAAGACAGTATTGAAAACCACAACTGTGAAAATGAAGATGAACTCATGGCTAATAGTACTACTTATAGTAACTCAGACAAAAATTTGCATTCTGAAGAGAGGAACTTGATCAAGATCATTGGGTAAATCTGGTTGAGGAAATTTGGGGGGCAGCTTTGACTTCTCTACTGACCACCTTTCTAACTTTAAAGCTTAGTTATATAAACTCTCCAATTTTTTCATGAGATTAATAAAAATAGTACAATGTGCCATCTATTAGGTTTTTTGGTAAGTTTGGTAAAAATTCATGGGGGAGGATTCTGAGAAGGTTATGGAATAGATCAGAAAATTCCAAACTCTCCAGATTTCCCTCACGAAAAAAGCAAAATTGCATTTCAAGGTGAACCTAAACTGGTGAAAAACAAATAAAACTCAAGGTAGGACAGGGGGTCCTCCCAGGACACCCAAAAAGACTTGAGAACTGGGGCCACATGAACTTTCACCTCCAGGGGAATTAATTGTTTGAGTCCAAGAAGACTGAGGCAACCTTATCTGATTAGGAACACTGGGCCCAGCTGTGATGCTGACATAGAGTGCTGGGGAAGAAGGACCCTGCATACCCAGAGAGTACAGAAGTAGTAGATGAGTAAAGCTTCTGGCTGTTGGCACTTACATGAGGATGAAGTTCTTAGTTTTGTGTTCCCAGTTTGAGGTAGAATTGAAAGGAAGTTAGAGGCAGCTCCCCTGCCACACTCCTCAAGATCAGAGGGGGTTACACTAATAAAGTTTCCATTAAAAAAGGAGAAAAGAGGCAAAGGAGAAAGAACGCAATTATAGAAACTTGCTATAAGAATAGGGAAGTCTCAGATTCATCTTCAGAGGAAGACATTTAAGGAAAAAAAAAAAAAACAACTCTTTCCTATCTGAAACAGCAATGTTAAATAGTCCCTGACCAGAAACAATTTATAGAAGGATTAAAAATATCTTTAAAAATCAAATGAGAGTGAGAGAGGAATGGAGCCGAGAAGGTAGAGAGGAGACAGGTATTTGAGCTTCTCCTGACTTCCCTCAGAATCCATACCACTTCAAGGCTCTGAACCAGTTTTGGTGTGACAGAACCCACAAATATCTGGAGTGTAACAAATATCCAGCAGAAAATATTTTAGAAGAATCTCAGGAAAGCTCTATTCAATCATGCAGGGGAAGAGTTAGTTCAATGAAGGTGCAGCTCAAGGACACCCAGGACTGAGAGGCCTCTACTTGCCTGAAAGTGCTCTTGGCCAAAATATACCATCATTGACTACTTGGTTCTGATTCAGAAGCCAATGGATCAGCAGACTAGCTGTGAGACTTCAAATGTAAATACAGAGGGCATATAGTGAGCCCTTGAATCCCAGCATAAAAACCAGAACCTGGCTATACACACCCAGCATGAAAAGAAAGACAGGAGTACCAGCTGTAGGGAAGTGTGAAGCAATTCTTACCTGTAGAGAAAGCCTGGGACAATATCCGCAAGCTTGCCCCAAGAGTAGACTTTAACTTTTAAAGATGAGCAAAAAGCAAGACCTATGACCATAAATCACTATTAAGGAGACAAGGATGACTAGACTTCAAACCCTGAGGATGCTAAAGGCAAAACAGCTCCAGAGAAAGCCGAAAAGGATGATGTTAGTTGTTCTCCCACTCAAAAGGCTATCTAGGAGGAATTAAAAAAGAATCTTCAAGGAAAGTCACAATAAAAGTGAGAAAAGGAAATGAGAACTTTGTAAAAGGAAACATAGAAATTGAAAAAAAAATTATGATAGTAATCTAGTGTTAGATAAGCCCATGGACCTCAGGTTTTGGTATAAGAACTCATTATTTGACACATTTGCTGAGAAAATTAGAAATCAGTATGGCACAAACTATACACTGACCCACAGCTAATACACTATATGAGCATGATGTTAAAATGGGTTCATGATTTACAACTAAAGAGTGTTTCTATAAATAAGTTAGAAGAACAAGGGATAATCTACTTCTAAGATCTGTGCAGAAGAAATTAATTTGTGGCCAAAGAAGATCCAGAGTACATTAAAGAATTCAAAAATGGATGATTTTGATTATATTAAGTTAAAAAGGTTTTGTTGCAAAGTCAAATTAGCAGAACCAGGAGATCATTGTACATGGCAACATCATTATACAATGATCATTTCTGATGGGTGTGACTCTTTTCAACAAGGAGATGATTCAGATCAGTTCCAATAATCTTGTGATGAAGAGATTCATCTACACTCAGAGAGAAGACTATGGGAACTGAGTGCAGACCTTAACAGCATTTTCAAGCTTTTTGTTGATATTTGCATGCATTTTGTTTTCTTTCCTTCTTGATTTTTTTTCCTTCTTGATTTGATTTTTCTTGTGCAACAAGATCACTGTATAAATGTACATATATTGGATTTAACGTATATTTTAACGTATTTAACATATATTGGATTGCCTGCCATCTAGGGAAGGATAAGGGGGGAAGAAGGGGAAAATTTGGAACACAAGGTATTGCAAGGGTCAATGTTGAAAAATTACCCATGCGTATGTTTTATAAATAAAAAAAACTATAAAAAATAAAGTTTTTGCATAAACCAAATCAATGCAGACAAGATTAGAAAGGAAGGAGTAACCCCAGGGGGAAAAATTACATTCAAGGATTCTGATAAAGACCTTATTCCTGAAATATATAGACAATTGATTTAAATTTATAATAATACAAGCCATTTTCTAGTTGATAAATGGTCATGGAATATGAACAGACAATTTTCAGATGAAAAAATTAAAACCATTTATAGTCATACAAAAATGCTGTAAATTACTAGTGATCAGAGGAATGCAAATGAAGACAGTATGTAACATCCAGGAAGTGAAAACTCAGTGGATGTCCATCAGTTAGAGAATGACTTTAGAAGTTATGGTATGTCCATGTTATGGAATATTATTGTTGTATAAGAAATAATCAGCAGGATGATTTCAAAAAGGCCTAGAGAGACTTATATCAACTGATACTAAGTGAAATGAGTAGAACCAAGAGTACATTGTACACAGCAACAGCAAGATTGTACAATGACCAATTCTGATGGATGTGGCTCTTTTCAACAGTGAAGCTAGTTCCAATGATCTTGTGATGGAGATAATAGCCATTTATACCCAGAGAGGGAACTGTAGGAACTGAGTATGGATCACAACATAGTGTTTTCACTTTTATTTGTTGTACTTTTATTGCATTTTGTTTTTTTTTCTTATTTTTTCCTTCTTGATCTGATTTTTCTTGTTCAGCATGAATTGTGGAAATATGTATAGAAGAATTGTACATATTTAACCTATATTGGATTACTTGCTGTCTAGGGGTTGGGGTAGAGGTAAATGAAGGAGAAAAAATTTAGAACAAGGTATTGCAAGGGTGAATCCTGAAAACTGTGCATATGTTTTAAAAATAAAAAGCTTTAAAAATACAAAAAAAGATAATTCTCCCATGAATGACTAACAAAATAAAAGGTGGGATTGTCCACATTTAAAAAAAATAAATTACAATACTATGCAAACTATTTGCAAAATATGAAAAGGAATCCTACCAAATTCCTTTTATGATATGGATATGGTGTTGAATCCTAAAAGCAGGTAGGATCAAAACAGAGAAAGACAATTATATACCAATTCTCCTAACACATATTGATGCAAAATATTAAAAGAAATATCTTTAAAGAGATTATAGCAAATTAGATAGGATAATATATTATAACCAAGTAGGATTTGTGGCAGGAGTGCAGGGCTGGTTCAATGGTAGGAAAGATTAATATAACTCACTATATCTATAACCAAACTAATAGAAAACATATGATTATCTCAATAGATGCAGAAAAATAATTTGGCAAATGCCAACAACTATTTCTATTAAAAACACCAGAAAGCATAGGAATTAATGCATTTTTTTTCTTAAAATGATCAGTAGCATCTATCTAAAACCATCAGCAAGCATTTATGTGATGAGGATAAACTAGAAGCATTCCCAATAAAATCAGGGTTGAAACATGGTTATGCCCTATCACCATTAATATTCAGTATTGTATTAGAAATGTTAGCCTTAGCAATAGGAGAAGAAAAAAGCAAATAAGGAAATAAGAGTAGGTATTGATCATTCTTTGCAGATATGAGGGTTTTCTTAGAGAACTCTAGAGAATCAACCAAAAAACGACTAGAAACAATTCAATTCACAACTTTAGCAAAGTTGCAGGATACAAAATAAATTCATCAGCATTTCTATATGTTACTAACAAAGTCTAGCACCATTTAAAATAACTCTAGATAATATAAAATATTTTGGAGTCTACCTTCCAAAACAAAGTCAGGAATTATATGAACTCAATTACAAAACACTTTCCACACAAATAAAGCCAGTTCTAAACAACTTGTAAGAATATCAAGTGTTCTTGTGTAGTTTGAGCTACTATAATAAAAATTAAAATTTTACCTGAATTAATCTACTTATTCAGTACCATACCAATCAGACTGCCAAGAAATTCCTTTATAGAGCTAGAAAAAATAATAACAAAGTTCACTTGGAAGAACAAAAGGTTAAGAATTTCAAAGGAATTAATGAAAAAATGCAAATAAAGGTGGCCTCTCTGTACCAAACCTAAAACTGTATAATAAAGCAGCAGTCATCAAAACCATTTGTTCCTAACTAAGAAACAGAGTAGTCTATCAGTGGAATAGTTTAGGTTCACAAGACACAATCATCAATTACTATATTAATCTAGTGTCTGATAAACCCAAGGACTCCAACTTCTGTATTAAAAACTCACCATATGACAAAAATTGCTGGGTAAATTTGAAAATAGTATGGCACAAATTAGGCATTGACCTATACCTAAAACCCTATACCAAGATAAGGTTGAAATTGCTTCACAATTTGGACGAAACGTGATAAAATAAGCAAATTAGAAGCACAAAGGATAC
>JAJPUD010034548.1:0-10778 GCA_023553655.1 Myrmecobius fasciatus
TGCTTCCATTTTATAATCGAGTTCATCTTATTCACATTCATAATCATGGTCATTGTGTATTACTTTGTACTGTTCTAGTACTTTTTCTATGCTTTGGTACTGGTTCCATCTTTATTACAGATCCCCTTTCACCCTTTCTTTCCATTTATCTTCTTTTTTTCTTTCTTTTTTTTGCTATCTTCTCTCCAAGTTTAGCATTTATTTTTACTTAGGACTAATTCTTCCCCTCTGCTACCCTTTCTCCTATCCCCACTCCTTTCCATTTTTTCTTGTCTTTCCTGTTTCCCTCTTATGTTTTTTGTATTTCTATACCAAACTGTGTTTGTTCCATGTTTCTTTGACCAGTAGAGATGGAAGTGGACTGTTCAAATGACTCCAAATCCCCTTACCCCTTTCTGAGTTATACAATCTGCTGATTGATGGGGACCTGAATGGTGGGTGTGGTTGACAGAGAGAAATTGAAGCACATATAAATTTGTTCCCTGGGGCAGGCAAAAAGAGGTCTCCCATAGAGATCAGTTTAGCTCTGTGGTCCCACCTTCTGTGGAAGTAATCCAGTCAGAAACCCAAGTTATATAAATTCCCTGAGGCTAAATTTCCCCTAGAAATCTGCTTATGGCCCATGCCATTGGCACTGAATCCTCCTGAGTCTGCCACAACAACCTCATTCCCCTTCCCCCATGCCACATGGTGTCTCTTCTAACTCCACTAGATTTTCCGACCACACTTATTATGGCTAACTCTTTTAGGGTGCCCAGTCCCTTTCAGGATTTAGGCTGCTAGCTAAGGGAATACCCTCACCCAAGGGTTACACAAAGGATGTTCCCTTTCTCCTGGTAAATGGCATATTCAAATAGGGAATGTGTCTTTTCCATTATTATTTATTACAACTCCTTTCTATGCTCCCCCAACTCTATGAAATATGCAATATTTCCTAGGAAAAACAACTGACTTGGAAAATAGATCTAGCAGAGACAATCTAAGGATTATTTGACTTTCTGAAAGCCATGATGAAAAAAAAAGAACCTAAACGCTATCTTCCAGGAAATCTTGACAGAAAAAAGCCCTGATGTTTTAGAATCATAAGGTAAAATTGCCGTTGAAAGAATTCACCAATCACCCTCTGAAAGAGACCCCAAAATTAAAACCCCAAGGAATATTGTGGCTAAATTTCAGGACTATCGCACCAAGGGAAAGATCTTGCTCGAAGCTAGAAAGAAACAATTCAAATACCATGGAAAAGTAATTAGAATCACTCAAGATCTCTCAGCTTCCACATTAAAGGATCAAAGGACCTGGATTCAGTTATTCCAAAAGGCAAAGGGACTTGGATTACAGCCAAGAATAAGCTATCCAGCTAGACTGAGCATTATTTTCCAGGGAAGAAGACGGACATTTAATCATATAGGTGAATTTCATTACTTTCTGATGAAAAGACCAGATCTGAACAAAAAATTTGACCTCCAAACACAGAACTCAAGAGAAGCATAAAAAGGTAAAAAGGAAAGAACAATTGAAAACGATATTTCTACTATGGGTATACTTAAAGAATGGGTGTATAATTTGATTTTATTTTGATAATATGAAAAAAAAAACTAGAGATGTAAAGGGGATCATACTGGAAAAAGAATGTAAAATAGAGGAAATTACATCTCAGGAAGAAGCAAAAGAAACTATTAAAATTGAGGGGAAAGAAGGAACAGGGGTGAGCATTGTGTGAATCTTACTCTCCTCAGATTTAGCTCTAAGAGAGAATATCAGACATATTTGGTTTCAAAGAGAAATTTGTCCCATCTTATAGGGAAGTGACAAGGAAATGGGGAAAAGAAAGGGAAAATACAAGAATTAAAGGAAAAATGTAAAAAGGGAGAGGGGCTCTAAAGGGGAAGACTCTTCATGGGGGTTGGTTATTAAAAGAAAATATTGGGAAAGTGGGAAGGGGGAAATGAAAGAGAAAGACATAACTTTGGGTAAAAAAGATGGCAGGAAGAACAGAATTAGTGATTTTAACTGTGAATGTGAATGGGATGAACTCTCCCATAAAACATAAATTTCAAAGTGCAGGAGCCCAGAGTAAGGCTACCTGCAATCATGTCTTTTCAGGAATCTCTGTCCAAAATTTCCATATGTAATATTTATTTTGTTCTGCATTTTTGGCACAAATCTTGTGGGGGCAATTGTTGATATATTTGACACCTCAAATTACTTCGGATTAGAGAGGGTGGGCATAGGAAGGGACAATGATCCATCCTGCCTTTGAAGATTTCTGACCCAAGTGATTTCCACTACCAATAAGGCAAAATTACACAATGAGATCAAACAGTGGAAAAAGTTCCAGCAACTAGCGTTTTAATTTATCATCTTCCAAAAATTGTTGTATACCCCTTAACTCCTCTCAATAAGATGTCTCCTTTTTTCCTCTTAAAGCTGCACATTCAAAAGATGCTCCTGTCTTCCTTACCATGACCAGCTTCCAGGGGCAATCTTTCCTAAGCATACAAAGTCTATTTAGAAACTGGCTAAGCTTTAGAGAAGAGGAATGAATGGCAAAAGACTTCAGCACAGGGCACTGTTTTG
The DNA here is from genome assembly GCA_023553655.1 of Myrmecobius fasciatus. Lineage (NCBI taxonomy): Eukaryota > Metazoa > Chordata > Mammalia > Dasyuromorphia > Myrmecobiidae > Myrmecobius > Myrmecobius fasciatus. Next base: position 2,578 of record JAJPUD010034548.1, read on the forward strand.
AATGAGAGTGCCAGAAAGCTCAAGCCCCCTCTAACCCTTTAGGAACCCCAGGTCTGAGGCTGAGAGTCTTAGAAACATCGTGCTCCTCATAGCTACTTCCTGTTGAGCTCCTGCATCCAGACTTAAGGGGTGCAACTCTTTGTCAGTCAGTCAATGAACCTTTAAGTGCTTACTGTTTTTGCATCCCCATCCTTTTTCATGTCAGGACGCTGCACCAGCAGGTCTGTCAGCAGCCAAGATTCACAAGGCTCCGGCTCCTGAGCTCATACTGGGGTTCAGGGTCACTCTCAGCAATCTCCACCATCAGATTCCCTTTGTCAAAATAGCTGCCATTCCAGCCCCTGTTGCACCAATTCTCAATGCTGTTATACCCTACCTATCCTTCCTCTTCCTCCTCCCTCCCTTCTCTGTGCCTTTAGACATTCACATCCTTTGATCACTTCTCTATCTGGGAATGGCTATTCATGAGGTTATACATGTGCATTCATGCACTACATATTTCCATATTAGTCATGTTATGAAATGAAACACAGACCACAATCTCCCCCCCCGCCACAAATAAAATAAAAAATAGTCAACTGTGATCTGCATTGAAATTCCATCAATTCTTTGTCCGATTGTGGATAGCATTTGCCATCCCAAATCTATTAGAATTATCTTGGATCACCACATTGCTAAGAAGAGCTAAGTCTACTACAGTTGATTGTTGTTGCCGAGCATAAAGATCTCCTGGTTCTCTATTCACTTCACTTAGCATCAGTTCCTATAAGTCTCTCCAGGCCTCTCTGAAATGATCCTGCTGGGAATACTATTCCATGATATTCATATACCATAATTTATTCAGCCATTCTCCAGTTGATGGGCATCCACTCCCTTTCCAGTTCGTTGCCACTACAAAAGGGCTGCCACAAACATTTTTGCACATGTGGTCCTTTTCCCTCCTTTATGATCTCTTTGGGACACAGGCCCGGTAGAAACACTGCTGGGTCAAAGCATATGCATACCTTGATAGCCCTTTGAGCATACTGCCAAACTGCTCTCCAGAATGGTTGGGTCAATTCACAACTCCAACAACAACATATTAGTGTCCCAGTTTTCCCACACCCCCTTCCATTTTTATCATTCCCTTTTCTGTTATATTAGCCAAACCAATATGTGTGATGTGGCTATCTCAGAGCTGTTTGAATTTGCAGTTCTCCAATCAATAGTGATTAAGACCACTTTTTCCATATGATCGTACATAGCGAGCCAGGTGGCACAACTGATAGAGTTTCAGGCCCTGAGTCAGGAGTTTCAGGCCCTGAGTCAGGAAGACCTGACTTCAAATCTGACATTGGACACTTTTATGACCCTAGCAAGCTACTTAACACTTTGCCGCAGTTCCTCATCTGTAAAAAGATATTGGCAAACCCGGCCAATATCTACGCTGCAAAAAAACCTACAGGAGGTTATAAATAGTTGTGTCAAACTGAACAACCAAGAATTCCTTTGCTGTTACTAGTATTTTCAGAACCACATAGAATCGTAGTGGGAGAAGTGGGTATCCTTGCTTCAACCTTGCATTAGAAAAGAATATATATACCAGAATGCAGGGAGGGTTCAATATTAGGAAAATTTTAGCATAATTGACTGTATCAATAACTAAATGAACAAAAACCATAGGATTATCTCAATAGATGCAAAAAAAGCATTTGATAAAACCCAACATGCCTTTTATTAAAAACACTAGAGAACATAGGAATAAATGGACTTTTCCTTAAAATACTCAGTAACATCCATTTAAAACCAGCAGCTAGCATCATATGTAACGGCAATAACCTGCAACTATTCCCAATGAGATCAGGAGTAAAACAAGGTTGCCCACTATCACCATTACTAGAAATGCTACCTTTGAAAATAAGAGAAGAAAAAGAGATTTAAAAAATTAGCGTAGGTCATGAGGAAACCAAATTATCACTCTTTGCAGATGATATGACGGTAGTCCTAGAGAACCCTAGAGAATCAACTAAAAAAAATTAGAAATAACTAACAACTCTAGCAAAGTTGCAGGATACAAAATAAATCCACAGAAATCATCAGCATTTTTATACATCACTAACAAAATCCAACAGCAAGAGACACAAAGGGAAATTCTATTTAAAATCACTGTTGATAGTATAACATATTTGGGAATGTATCTGCAAAGGGAAATTCAAGACCAATATGAGCAAAACTACAAAACATTTTCCATACAAATAAAATCAGATCTAAGCAACTGGAAAAATATCAAGTGCTCCTGGATGGGTCCAGCAAATATAATAAAGATGACAATACTACCTAAACTTATCTATTTATTCAGTGCTATACCAATCAGACTCCCAAGAAATCCTTTTACTTACCTAGAAAAATTAAAAAACAAAATTCATCTGGACGACAAAAGGTCAAGAATTTCAAGGGAATTAATGGGAAAAAAGCAAATGTAGGTGGCCTAGCTATACCACATCTAAATTATATTAGAAAGCAGTGGTCATCAAAACCATTTGGTACTGGCTAAGAAACAGAGTAGTTGATCAGGGGAATAGGTTAAGCTCACAAGACAAAATAATCAATGACTATAGTAATCCAGTGTTTCACAAACCCCAAAATGCCAACTTTTGGGAAAAGAACTCACTATTTCACAAACACTGCTCGGAAAATTAGAAACTACTAAGTCAGAACCTAGGCATTGAACCATATTTAGCACCATATACCAAGATAACATCAAAATGGATTCATGATCTAGACATAAAGAATGATATTATAAACAAATTAGAAGATCATAGAAGGATTTACCTCTCAGATCTGTAGAGCAGGAAGGAATTTGTAACCAAAGAAGAATTAGAGATCATTATTAATAACAAAATAGATAATTTTGACTATATCAATTTAAAAAAAATTTGTACCAACAAAATGAGTGCCGACAAGATTAGAAGGGAAGCAATAATATGAGAAAACATTTTTACATTCAGAGGTTCTGTTAAAGGCCTCATTTCTAAATTACATAGGAATTAACTCAAATTTTTAAGAATTCAAGCCATTCTCCCATTGATAAATGGTAAAAGGATATGAGGAGACAATTTTCAGATGAGGAAATTGAAACTATTTGTAGTCATATGAAAAGGTGCCCCAAATCACTACTGACCAGAAAAATGCTAATTAAGACAATTCTAAGGTACCACTACACACCTGTCAGATTGGCTAAAATGGCAGGAAAAGCTATTGACGAATGTTGGAGGGGATGTGGGAAAAATGGGACACTGATACATTGCTGGTGGAACTGTGAACGGAACCAGCCATTCTGGAGAGCAATTTGGAGCTATGCTCAAAAAGTTATCAAACTGTGCATACCCTTTGACCCAGCAGCATAAATTCATAAAGTCATAAATTTATGACTTTTTAATGATAATCTTTATGATGTTTCCTTGACATTTCTCAACATATTGACTAAAGTCATTTCTCATTGGAAATAAGTTGTCAAGTGCGTTGTACACTCTTCCACAGCAAATACATGAAAGATTGCAATGCACAGCAACATTCCTGAAAAAATAGTGTAACAACTGACAAAGTTTTATTGGATTCTTTGCCTAATGAAAATTTTCACGTTTTCCTTTCTACTATCTTGCCAAAAAGTGATGTACAGTGTATCTTTTTTTCATTTTTAAGCCCTTGGTATGTAAAAGCTTTTTTGGTAATGGAATTGACCGTTTTGGCGATTTTCATATTTTTAATTATAGCTGTAATAGAAGTCCGGTTCCATATAAGGAAACCATAAGCACAACTGACCAGATTTATAACAAAAATAACATTATTTCAATAGATGCTTAAAAAAGATTTTGACAAAATACAATGTTTCGGCTCTCCCTAGTTAGATATCAAAATCACATTTATCTCATAGAAGGAATTTGGTAGGGTCCCTTGTTTTTCAGTTATTCTCAAATAGTTTATATGGTATTAGAATTAGCTATTTTTTTTGTTTGGTCTAATTCACTTGTGAATCTTTCGGGTCTTCAGAGTTGCTTTTTCCCACTTTGGGAGCTCATTTATGGCTTGTTCAATTTCTTTTCCTGAGATAGTTCAGTATTCTATTTCCTCTTCTTTCAATATGGACAATTTATTTTTTGTAAATATCCATCAGGACAGAACCAATGGAACCAAGACTAAAAGGGAAATACAAAGCTGTGAAAAAAAATCTTTACCTCCAGTGTTTCTGATAGTATAAATTCTGAACTATATAAAGAATTGTGTCAAATTTATAACAATATGTCATTCCTCAATTCATAAATGGTCAAAGGATATGAACAATTTTCAGATGATGAAATGAAAAACACCTAAAGTCATCTGAAAAGATGCTCTAAAATCAATATTGATTAGAGAAATGAAAATTAAAACAACTCTGAGGTATCACCTCATACCTCACAGATTGGCTGAAATGACAGGAAAAGATGATAAATGTTAGAGGGGATGAGGGAAACCTGGGACACTAATTCATTGCTGGTGGAGTTGTGAAGTGATCCAACCACTTTTGAGAGCAATTTGGAACTGACCACAGGGCTATCAAACCGTGAATATTCATTGTCCCAGCAGTGCCACTAATGGGTCTATATCCCAAAGAAATCACAAAGGAGGGAAAAGCACCCACATGTACTAAAATGTTTGGAGCAGTTCTTTTGGTGTTGGCAAAGAACTGGAAAATGAGTATTGTATTTTGTCAAAAGCTCTTTTTTATCATCTATTGAAATACTGTTATTTTTGTTATAAATCTGGTCAATTATGCTTATGGTTTCCTTATATGGAACTAGCCCTCTATTCCTGGTATAAATTCTGTGTGGGTACAGGATATGACCTTTATGATACATTTCAATAATGTCTTTGCAAGTATTTTGTTTAGTTTTATTGTATCAGTATTGATTAGGAAAAAACTTAACAAGTTGTAGTATATGAAGATTATGGAATATTATTGTTCCATGAAAAGCTTTCATGAACAAGCTGATTTTAGAAAGACTTCAAAAGATTCACATGACCTGATGGGGAGCAAAACAAGCAGAACCAAAAATGCATTGTATAAAAGAATAGCAACAATGTGTGTTTGATCAACTATGAAAGACTTGATTTTTCTCAGTGGTTCCAAAGCAATCTTAACAGACTTTGTTATTTTTTTTGTTAAAGTTTTTTTTTTATTTTCAAAACATATGCATGGGTAATTTTTCATCATTAACTCTTCAAAGCTCTCTGTTACAAATTTTTCCCTTCTTCCCCCACTCCCTAACCTAGATGGCAGGAAGACTGATATATGTTAAATATGTTAACATACTTGACCAATCAAATATTGTATACATTGTTACAGAGTTATCTAGCTGTAAAAAAAAAAAAAAAAAAAAAAAAAAAGATCTACAAAGAAAAAAAATCTGAGAAGGAAAACATGATGCAAGCCAACATCAATAGAGAGCATGAAAATGCTATGTTGTGGTCCAGACTCAGATCCCACAGGGCTCTCCCTGGGTGTATATGGCTTTCTTCATCACTGCAAAACTGGAAATGGTTTAAAGCATCTCATTGTTGAAGGGAACCATGTCCTTCAGAATTCATCATCATATAGTATTGTTGTTGCTGTGTATAATGATCTCCTGGTTCTTCCGATTTTGCTCAGCATCAATTCCTGCAAGTCTCTCTGGGCCTCTCTGAAATCATCTTGTTGGTTGCTTCTTACATAACAATAATATTCCATAGCATTGATATACCATTGTTTATTCAGCCATTCTCCAATTGATGGGCATCCATTCAGTTTCCAGTCTCTTGCCACTACAAAAGGGCTGCCACAAACATTTTTACACATGTGGGTCCCTTTCCTTCCTTTAAGATCTTTTTGGGATTGACCTTCCGGGGGTGGAGCCAGGGGGGCGGAGATCGAACAGGAGTCTCTGTAACCTCCTCTAACCTCCCCTCAAACCAACAACATATGAAGCCTCTAGACTGATTTTGAAGCAAAAAAATCCACAATATCTGGAGAACAACACGATTCTAGAAGAAGATACTCTGGAACAACCTCAAAACAGGTCTGTTTTAATTGGGCAGGGGAGTGGTCTGCTGAACCCAGACTGCAGCGCAGGGAGACCGGGGCAGGGAGCTGGAGCAGGGAGCTTGAACAGGAGTCCGAAGAGGAGTGGGAGTGTTGTGCTTTTCATACACCTGGGAGCCTTCTGCGGGCCTCTTGGACCAATCTGTCCTGATTGTGGGCAGGTGGTTTGGAGGGTCTGCCTTTTGAGGGGGATAGATTGTGAACCACTGAACCCATGATGAGCATCGGACCGAGCTGCCATTACACAGCACCTTAAAGCAATCAATCAAACAACAGGACTGATCAGCACCAGAAATAATTCAATCAGCAGAGCTACCCAGTACCTGAAATAATTCAATCAGCAGAACTGCCCAGTTCCTGAAATAACTCAATCAGCAGAACTGCCCCAGGGCAAATTAAAGCAGCTGTCCCACCTTTGCCGTAAACACACCTCACACCTTTAAAAAAATAAATAAAAACCCAAAAAGAGCTCTCACCATACACAACTTTTATGGAGAGAGGGAAGAACAGACCTCAAATCCTGAGGCCCCTAAAGGTAAAGCAACTACAGAAAAAGCCCCAAAGAGAGACATAAATTGGTCTCCATGTCACAAGGATTTCTTTGAAGATTGCATAAAAAATCTTAAAAGAGTTAGAAGAAACATGGGGAAACGAAATGAGATCACTGCAAAATAAAATAGAAAAAAATGGAAAAAGAATGCAATGAACAAAAAATGTAATTGGTCAATTGCAAAAGGAACTAAAAACAGTAACTGAAGAAAATAATACATTAAAAATTAGAATCAAACAATTGGAAATGAATGACTCATCAAGACTTCAAGAATCAGTCAAACAAAAACAAAAAAAAATGAAAAGATAGAGAAAAACATGAAATATCTCCTAGGAAAAACAACTGACCTGGAAAATAGATCTAGGAGAGATAATCTAAGGATTATAGGGCTTCCTGAAAGCCATGATGAAAAAAAGAACCTAGACACTATCTTCCAGGAAATCATAAAAGAAAACTGCCCTGATATTTTAGACCCAGAAGGCAAAATACTCCTTGAAACAATCCACCGATCACCTCCTGAAACAAACCCAAACATTAAGTCCCCCAGAAATATCGTGGCTAAATTCCAGAACTATCATACCAAGGAAAAGATATTACGAGAAGCCAGAAAGAAACAATTTAAATATCAGGGAGCTACAATTAGGATCACACAGGACCTAGCAGCTTCTACGTTGAAGGATCGAGGGGCCTGGCATCAGATATTCTGAAGGGCAAAGGAACTTGGATTACAGCCAAGAATAAGTTACCCAGCTAGAATGAGCATTATCTTCCAGGGAAGAAGATGGTCATTCAATGATATAGGAGAATTTCACCTATTTCTACTGAAAACACCAGAACTGAACAAAAAATTTGATCTACAAACACAGAACACAAGAGAAACATAAAAAGGTAACAACAAAAAAAACTCTTGAGAACTATATTTATGTTATAGATACTTACAGAATGAGGGTTGAGTTTATGAATTTATTATTACATTATGATTATGATTATTATGATATGATAAACTGAAAAAGAAATTAGAGGTAGAAAAGGGATAACACTGGAAGAAGAGGAAAAGGAGGTAAAATAAGGGAAATTACATCACATGTAGAGGCAAAGAAAACCTATAATGATTGAGGGGAGAAAAGGGAGGGGATTGAGAATTGGGTTAATCTCCATCTCATCAGATTTGGCTCAGAGGGAATAATAGACGTACTTGTAAGGAAACAGGAGGGAAAGGGGGGAAAAAGGGGTGGGTGGGGCTCTAAAGGGGAAGAATTGTTTGAGGGAAGTGGTTTTCCAAAGCAAAATAGTAGGGAGGAGGGAAAGGGGATAAGAAAGAAAAGCATAAGCTAGGGTAAATAAGATGGCAGGAAATACAGAATTAGTTATTTTAAATGTGAATGTGAATGGAATGAACTCTCCCTTAAAGCAGAAGCAGATAGCAGATTGGATTAAAAACCAGAATCCAACAATATGTTGTATACAAGAAACACATTTAAAACATAGAGATACATGCAGGGTGAAGGTAAAAGGCTGGAGCAGAATCTATTATGCTTCAGGTGAAAAAAAAAAAAA
>JAJPUD010034549.1:0-10778 GCA_023553655.1 Myrmecobius fasciatus
AAAAAAAAACATAAAAAAATAGGGAGTGAAGAGGAAAAAGTCAAGAAAAAATTTTTTTAATTGGAAGGCAAGAGGAGGAAGTAAGGGTGAGAGTGAACCTTATTCATAGAATTGGCTCAAAGAAGAAATGCCATAAGTTCTCAATATGTGTATAGAAATCTATCTTACACCATAGGAAAATAGGAGGGGAATGGGATATGATAAAGGAGATCATTTGGGATGGAGTTATCAATACCAAAAGACTTTTGAGAAGCAACTGGGTGAAAGTAGAGAGAGAATAAATGGGGGTGGGGCAGTTAGCAATGATTTTCAAACAAGTTTCTCTGATAAGGCTTTATTTCTCAAACCTAGAGGGAAATGACTCAAACTTCTAAAAAACAAGATAAATCATCAAATTATCTATGCCCCAAGTGGTATAAATTCATGCATATTCTTTGACCTAACACCATCACAATGTGTCATGAATATAAAAAGAAGTTTAAAGAAGGGAAAATGACTTATATGTACAAAAATATCCATAGCAACTCTCTTTTCAGGGCAAAAAAATTAGAAAATAAAGGAAGGTCAATCAATTCGGGAATGGCTCTATGAACTATGATCTATATTTATGATGGAACATTATCATTATATGGGAAATGGTGAGCAAGCAGGATGTTCTCAGATAAAAAAAAAATCTGAAAAATCCTCCATTAACTCAAGGAAAAGGAAATATACTGTATACAAAATAATAATAAAAGTTCTGGCATCATCAAGTGTGAATAACTTTATTATTCACAGTAGTACAATCGTCAACTATTGGGAAGAATTTATGATGAAAAATCTTGCCCATATCAAGAGAAGGAACTGATTATAATTGAATACAGATTTAAGCATTCTGTTTTTCTTCATCTCTCTGTTTTAAAATTATTTTTTCTTGAAAATTTTTATTTTAATTATGTCAGAGAGTATATTTTTTCACAACTTAATTTATATGAAAGTGTTTTGCTGATGTGATTTCGTAATTGTAGGTGGCAATAAGGGAAAGAACCCAGAACTCAAGATTAAAAACAAATATTAAAAATTTTTCTTGTTTTGAATGTAATGGGAATAATTAAATCAATAATTAAAATAAAAGATAAAACAAATGAGTCCTACCAAATTTATTTTACAATGCAGATAAAGTGGTGATATGTAAGCCAGGCAGGGTCAGAACAAAGAAAATTATAAAATAATTTCTATAATGAATATTGACAAGGAAATCATAAATAAAAGATTGGCAAAAAGATTACAACAACTTATCACCAGGACAATACAACATGACAAAATAGGATACTTTTTAAATTAAAGCTTTTTATTTATATAACATAGGTATGGGTAGTTTCCCAGCATTGATCTTTACAAAGCTTTCCATTAAAACTTTTACCACAGTCCCCTCCCCTCCCCTAGATGGCAGGAAGTCCACTACATGTTAATAATGTTGAAATACTTGACAAGTTGTGCAAGAAAAATCCTATTTACAAGAAAAAAAAAAGAAAATCAGAGAAAGGAAACACAATGCAAGCAAACCTCAATAGAGAGCATGAAAATGTTATGTTGTGGTCCATATTTCATATCCCTCTCTCTGGGTGTATATGGTTTTCTTCAGTGAATAATTGGAACTGGTTTGAGACAATTCTTTGTTGCAGAGAGCCATGTCCATCAGAATTGATCATGTAATATTGTTGTTGCTGTGTATAATGATCTCCTGGTTCTGCTCATTTCACTCAGCATCAGTTCATGCAAGTCTCTCCAGGCCTCTCTGAAATCGTCCTGCTGGTTGTTTCTTACAGAACAATAATATTCCATAACATTCATATACCATAATTTATTCAGCCACTCTCCAGTTGATGGGCATTCATTCAGTTTCCAGTTTCTAGCCACTACGGAAAGAGCTGTCACAAACATTCTTGCACATGTGGGTCCTTTTCCCTCCTCTAAGATCTCTTTGGGATATAGGCCCATTAGAAACACTGCTGGATCAAAGGGTATGCACAGTTTGATAAATAATAGCTCCAAATTACGCTCCAGAATGGTTGGATCCATTCACAGTTCCACCAACAATGTATCAGTATCCTAGTTTTCCCACATTCCCTCCAACATTCATTGTTATCTTTTCCTGTCATTTTAGCCAATCTGACAACTGTGCAGTGGTACCGCAGTTGTCTTAATTTGCATTTCTCTGATCAATAATAATTTGGAGCAACTTTTCATATGACTAGAGATGGTTTTAATGATGATGATCTGAAAAATGTCTGTTCATATACCTTGACCACTTATCTATTGAAGAGTGGCTTATAAATATGAGACAATTCTCTATATATTTTAGAAATGAGGCCTTTATCAGAACCATTAAATGTAAAGATGATTTCCCAATTTGATGCTTCCCTCCTAATCTTGTCTGCATTAGTTTTATTTGTACAGAAACTTTTTAACTTAATATAAGCAAAATTATCTATCTGGTGTTCAAATTAGGAGTTCCAGATCTTCTTTGGACATAAATGTATTCCATCTCCACAGGTCTGAGAGGTAAACTATATTATGTTCCTCTAGTTTGCTTACAAAATCACTCTTTATATCTAGATCTTGAACCCATTTAGATCTTATCTTGGTATGTGGTGTTAGGTATGGGTCAAGACCTAATTTCTTCCACACTAGTTTCCAATTTTCCCAGCAGTTTTTGTCAAATAGTGAGTACTTATCCCAAAAGCTGAGGTCTTTGGGTTTATCAAACATTAAATTGTTAAGGTTATTGCCTAGATTGTCCTGATAATCTATACTATGCCACTGATCGACTGCTCTATTTCTTAGCCCGTACCAAATGGTTTTGGTGACTGCTGCTTTATAATATAGTTTTAGATCTTCTACAGCAAAGCCACGTTCATCAGCCTTTTTTTTTTCATCAATCCCCTTGAAATCCTTGACCTTTTGTTCTTCCAAATGAACTTTGCTACTATTTTTTCTAGATATGTAAAATAATGTCTTGGGAGTTTGATTGTTATGGCACTAAATAAGTAGATTAGTTTGGGTAGTATTGTCATTTTTATTATATTTACTCTGCTGACCCATGAGCACTTAATGTTTTTCCAATTGATCAGGTCTGATTTTATTAGTGTGGAAAGTGTTTATTTAGTTTAGTTTGTATAGTTTCAGACTTTTCCTTAGCAGATAGATTCCCAAATATTTTATCATATCATCTGTTATTTGGAATGGAATTTCTTTTTTGTATCTCTTGCTGCTGAACGTTGCTGGTAATATATAAAAATGCTGATGATTTATGTGGATTAATTTGTAATCCTGCAACTTTGCTAAAGTTGTGAATTGTTTCTAGGAGTTTTTTAGTTGAGTCTCTAGGGTTCCCTAAGTATTCCATCATGTCATCTGCAAAGAGTGTTAATTTGGTTTCCTCATTAACTACTCTAATTCTTTTAATCTCTTTTTCTTCTCTTACTGCCAAAGCTAACATTTCTAAGACAATATTAAATAATAATGGTGACATTAGTCAGCCTTGTTTCACTGCTGTTCTTATTGGGAATGGTTCTAGTTTGTCTCCATTACATATGATGCTTGCTGATGGTTTTAAATAGATGCCACTAATCATTTTAAGGAAAAGCCCATTTATTCCTATACTCTCTAGTGTTTTTAATAGGAAAGGGTGTTGGATTTTATCAAATGCTTTTTCTGCATCTATTGAGATAATTATATGGTTTTGTTAGTTTTGTTATTAATATAATTAATTATGCTGATAGTTTTCCTAATATTGAACCAGCCCTGCATCCCTGGTACAAATCCTACTTGGTCATAGTGTACTATCCTGGGGATGACTTTCTGTAATCTCATTGCTAATATCTTATTTAAAATTTTTGCATCAATATTCATTAGGGAAATTGGTCTATAGTTTTCTTACTTTGTTTTCACCCTACCTGGTTTAGCTATCAGCACCATATCGGTCTCATAGAAGGAATTTGGCACTATACCTTCTGTCCCTATTTTCTCAAATAGTTTTTATAGTATTGGAATTAATTGTTTTTTAATGTTTGGCAGAATTCACATGTAAATCCATCTGGCCCCAGAGATTTTTTCTTAGGGAGTTGGTTACTAGCTTGTTCTATTTCTTTTTCTAATATGGAGCTATTTAAATAATTTATATCCTCTTCTGTGAACCTGAGGAATCTATATTTTTGTAGATATTCCTCCATTTCATTTAGATTATCAAACTTGCTGGCAAAAAGTTGGGCAAAGTAACTCCTAATTATTGCTCTAATTTCCTCTTCATTGGAGGAAAGTTCTCCCCTATCATTCTTGAGATTGACAATTTGATTTTTCTCTTTCCTTTTTCTTAAATTAACTAAAGGATTATCTATTTTGTTGGGGTTTTTTGGATTTTTTTTTATTAAAGCTTTTTATTTGTATAACATATGTATGGGTAGTTCCCCAGCATTGATCTTTACAAAGCTTTCCATTACAAATTTTACCCCCAGTCCCCTCCCCTCCCCTAGATGGCAGGAAGTCCACTGCATGTTAATAATGTTGAAATGCTTGAGAAGTTATGCAAGAAGCATCCTATCTACAAGAAAAAAAAAGAATCAGAAAAAGGCAACACAATGCAAGCAAATGTCAACAGAGAGCATGGAAATGTTACGTTGTGGTCCATATTTCATATCCCTCTCTCTGGGTGTATATGGTTTTCTTCATTGAACAACTGGAACTGGTTTGAGACAATTCTTTGTTGAAGAGAGCCATGTCCATCAGAATTGATCATCATGTAATACTGTTGTTGCTGTGTATGATGATCTCCCGGTTCTGCTCATTTCACTCAGCATCAGTTCATGCAAGTCCCTCCAGGCCTCTCTGAAATCGTCCTGCTGGACATTTCTTACAGAGAAATAATATTCCATAACATTCGTATACCATAATTTATTCAGCCACTCTCCAATTGATGGTCATCCCTTCAGTTTCCAGTTTCTAGCCACTACAAAAAGGGCTGCCACAAACATTCTTGCACATGTTGGTCTCTTTCCCTCCTCTAAGATCTCTTTGGGATATAAGCCCAATAGAAACACTGCTGGGTCAAAGGGTATGCACAGCTTGACAACTTTTTGAGCATAGCTCCAAATTGCTCTCCAGAATGGTTGGATTTGTTCACAGTTCCACCAACAATGTATTAGTGTCCCAGCCCTCCCACATCCCCTCCAACATTCATCGTTATCTTTTCCTGTCATTTTAGCCAATCTGATAGGTGTGTAGTGGTACCTCAGAGTTGTCTTAATTTGCATTTCTCTGATCAATAGTGATTTGGAGCAACTTTTCATATGACTAGAGATGGTTTTAATTTCATCATCTGAAAATTGTCTGTTCATATCCCTTGACCAATTATCTATGGAAGAGTGGCTTGAATTCTTATCTATATGAGACAATTCTGTATATATTTTCTTTTCTTTTCTTTTCTTTTTTTTTCTCCATTTTTTAAAGATTTTTATTTGTATAACATATGTATGGGTACTTCCCCAGCATTCATCTTTACAAAGCTTTCCATTACAAATTTTACCGCCAGTCCCCTCCCCTCCCCTAAATGGCAGGAAGTCCATGACATGTTAATAATGTTGCATTACTTGACAAGTTATGCAAGAAAAATCCTATCTCCAAGAAAAAAAAAGGAAATCAGAGAAAGGCAACACAATGCAAGCAAATATCAATAGAGATCATGAATATGTTATGTTGTGGTCCATATTTCATATCCCTCTCTCTGGGTGTATATGGTTTTCTTCAGTGAACAACTGGAACTGGTTTGAGACAATTCTTTGGTGCAGAGAGCCATGTCCATCAGAATTGATCATCATGTAATACTGTTGTTGCTGTGTATAATGATCTCCTGGTTCTGCTCGTTTCACTCAGCATCAGTTCATGCAAGTCTCTCCAGGCCTCTCTGAAATCATCCTGCTGGTCATTTCTTGCAGAACAATAATATTCCATAACATTCACGTATCATAATTTATTCAGCCACTCTCCAATTGATGGGCATCCCTTCAGTTTCCAATTTCTATTCACTACAAAAAGGGCTGATACAAACATTCTTGCACATGTGGGTCCCTTTCCCTCCTCTAAGATCTCTTTGGGATATAGGCCCAGTAGAAACACTGCTGGGTCAAAGGGTATGCACAGTTTGATAACTTTTTGAGCATAGCTCCAAATTGCTCTCCAGAATGGTTGGATCCGTTCACAGTTCTACCAACAATGTATTAGTGTCCCAGTTTTCCCACATCCCCTCCAACATTCATCGTTATCTTTTCCTGTCATTTTAGCCAATCTGACAGGTGTGTAGTGGTACCTCAGGGTTGTCTTAATTTGCATTTCTCTGATCAATAGTGATTTGGAGCAACTTTTCATATGACTACAGATGGTTTTAATTTCATCATCTGAAAATTGTCTATTCATATCCCTTGACCACTAATCTGTTGAAGAGTGGCTTGAATCCTTATATACATGAGACAATTCTCTATATATTTTAGAAATGAGGCCTTTATCAGAACCATTAAATGTAAAGATAATTTGCCAATTTGATGCTTCCCACCTAATATTGTCTGCATTAGTTTTATTTGTACAGAAACTTTTTAACTTAATATAATCAAAATTATCTATCTGGTGTTCAATTAGGAGTTCCAGATCTTCTTTGGACATAAATTTATTCCTTCTCCACAGGTCTGAGACGTAAACTATATTACATTCCTGTAATTTGTTTACAAAATCATTCTTTATATCCAAATAATGAACCCATTTAGATCTTATTTTGGTATGTGGTGTTAGGTATGGGTTGTATATATTTTAGAAATGAGGCCTTTATCAGAACCATTAAATGTAAAGATGATTTCCCAATTTGATGCTTCCCTCCTAATCTTGTCTGCATTTGTTTTGTTTGTACAGAAACTTTTTAACTGAATATAATCAAAATTATGCATCTGGTGTTCAATTAGGAGTTCCAGGTCTTCTTTGGACATAAATTTATTCCATCTCCACAGGTCTGAGAGATAAAGTATATTACGTTCCTCTAACTTGATTACAAAGTCCCTCTTTATATTCAGATCTTGCACCCATTTAGATCTTATCTTGTTAAGTGGTGTTAGGGATGGGTCAAGCCCTAATTTCTTCCACACTCGTTTCCAGTTTTCCCAGCAGTTTTTGTCAAATAGTGAGTACTTATCCCAAAAGCTGGGGTCTTTGGGTTTATCAAACACTAAATTGCTAACATTATTACCTAGCTTGTCCTGATATCCTATTGTATGCCACTGATCAACTGCTCTATTTCTCAGCCTGTACCAAATGGTTTTGATGACCGCTGCTTTATAATATAGTTTTAGATCTGGTACAGCAAGGCCACGTTCATCTGCCTTTTTTTTTCATTAATCCCCTTGAAATCCTTGACCTTTTGTTCCTCCAAATTAACTTTGCTACTATTTTTTCTAGATTTGTAAAATAATTTCTTGGGAGTTTGATTGGTATGGCACTAAATATGTAGATTAGTTTGGGTAGTATTGTCATTTTTATTATGTTTGCTCTGCCTACCCATGAGCACTTAATATTTTTCCATTGTTTAGGTCTGATTTTATTTGTGTGGAAAGTGTTTTGTAATTTAGTTCATATAGTTTCTGACTTTTCCTTAGCAGACAGATTCCCAAATATTTTATCCTACAATCTGTTATTTGGGTGGAAAGTGTTTTGTAGTTTAGTTCATGTAGTTCCTGACTATTCCTTGGCAGATAAATTCCCAAATATTTTATACTATCAACACTTATTTTGAATGGAATTTCTTTTTGTATCTCTTGCTGCTGAACTTTATTGGTAATATATAAAAATGCTGATGATTTATGTGGATTTATTTTGTATCCTGCAACTTTGCTAAAGTTGTGAATTGTTTCTAGTAGTTTTTTAGTTGAGTCTTTAGGGTTCTCTACATATACCATCATGTCATCTGCAAAGAGTCATAATTTGGTTTCCTCATGACCTACTCTAATTCCTTTAATCTCTTTTTCTTCTCTTACTCCCAAAGCTAACATTTCTAAGACAATATTAAATAATACTAGTGACATTGGGCAGCCTTGTTTCACTCCTGTTTTTATTGGGAAGGGATCTAGTTTGACTCCATTACATATGATGCTTGCTGAAGGTTTTAAGTAGATACTACTAATCTTTTTAAGGAAAAGCCCATTTATTCCTATACTCTCTAGTGTTTTTAATAGGAATGGGTGTTGGATTTTATCAAAGGCTTTTTCTGCATCTATTGAGATAATCATATGGTTTTTATTAATTTGGTTATTAATACAATTGATTATGCTAATAGTTTTCCTAATAGTGAACCAGCCCTGCATTCCTGGTATAAATCCTACTTGGTCATGGTGCATTATCCTGGGGATGACTTTCTGTAATCTTGTTGCTAGAATCTTATTTAAATTTTTTGCATCAATATTCATTAGGGAAATGGGTCTATAGTTTTCTTTCTCAGTTTTCTCCCTACCTGGTTTAGTTATCAGCACCATATCTGTGTCATAGAAGGAATTTGGTAGTACACCTTCTTTCCCTATTTTTTTCAAATAGTTTATATAGTATTGGGATTAATTGTTCTTTGAATGTTTTGTAAAATTCACATGTAAATCCATCTGGCCCTGGAGATTTTTTCTTAGGGAATTGATTAATAGATTGTTCTATTTCTTTTTCCAAAATAGGGCTACTTAAATAATTTATTTCCTCTTCTGTTACCCTTGGCAATCTATATTTTTGTAGATATTCATCCATTTCATTTACCTTATCAAATTTATTGATAAAGTTGGGCAAAGAAACTCCTAATTATTACTCTAATTTCCTCTTCATTGGAGGAACATTCTCTTTTATCATTTTTGAGACTAATAATTTGATTTTCCTCTTTTCTTTTTCTAATCAAATTAACTAAAAGCTTATCTATTTTGTTGTTTTTTTTCATAAAACCAACTCTTAGTTTTATTTATTAATTCAATAGTTTTCTTATTTTTAATTTTATTGATCTCCCTTTTAATTTTCAGAATTTCCAATTTGGTATTTAATTGAGGGTTTTTAAATTGGTCTTTTTCTAGCTTTTTAAATTGTAAGCCCAGTTCATTGATCTTCTCTTTCTCTGTTTTACGCAAGTAAGCATCTAGAGATATAAAATTACCCCTTATAACAGCTTCAGCCGTGTCCCACAAATTTTGTTATGTTGTCTCATTGTTGTCATTCTCCTGGATGAAATTTTTGATTGTGTCTATAATTTGCTCTTTCACCCATTCATTCTTCAGGATTAGATTATTTAATTTCCAAATAACTTGTGGTCTATTTTCTCCTGGCCTTATATTACATGTGAGTTTTATTGCATCATGATCTGAGAAGGATGCATTTACTATTTCTGCTTTTCTGCATTTGATTTTGAGGTTTTTATGCCCTAACACATGATCAATTTTTGCATAAGTTCCATGAACCCCTGAGAAAAACGTATACTCCCTTCTATCACCATTCAATTTCCTCCAGAGATCTATCATCCCTAACTTTTCTAGCCTTTTGTTAATCTCCCTAACTTCTTTCTTATTTATTTTGGAATTTGATTTATCTAATTCTGAGAGAGCAAGGTTGAGATCCCCCACTAGTATAGTATTACTGTCTATTTCTCCTTGCTCCTCTGTTAGTTTCTCCTCTAGGAATTTGGATGCTATACCCCTTGTTGCATATATGTCAAGTATTGATACTGCTTCATTGTCTATGGAACCCTTTAGTAAAATGTAGTTTCCTTCCTTATCTCTTTTAATTAGATCTATTTTTGTTTTTACTTGATCTGAGATAAGGATTGCTATCCCTGCCTTTCTTTGTTCACCTGAAGCATAGAAGATTCTGCTCCAGCCCTTTACCTTCACTCTGTATGTATCTCTGTGCTTTAGATGTGTTTCTTGTAAACAACATATTGTAGGATTTTGGCTTTTAATCCAGTCCACTACCTGCTTCCGTTTTATGGAAGAGTTCATCCCATCCGCATTCACAGTTAAAATAACTATATCTATATTCCCTGACATCTTATTTACCCAGAGTTATCATTTTCTCTTCCCTTTCCCCTCTCTCCCTTCCCCCCTCCCCAGTACTTTGCTCTTGATGACCACCTCCCACCAATAATCCTCCTCCCTTTAGAGTCCCTCCCTCCCCTTTATACCTTTCCCCTAATCCTTCTATTAGTTTATCCCTTTCCTTTTCTCCCCTCCCTCCTACCTTCCCACAAGGAGGGTCAGGCCTTTCTTTGAAGCCAAATGTGTCTGATATACTCTCTTAGAGTCCAATCTAATGAGAGTAAGGTTTACACAATACTCATCGCCCTCCCTTCTTTCCCTCAATTATATTAGATCTTCTATGCCTCTTTATGAGATTTTGCCTTATTTTACCTCCTTTATTTTTACTTTATTTTGCCTCCTTTCCCCCCTCCCCCCTTTTTCTTTTTCAGTATGTTATCCCTTCCACCTCTAATTTCTTTTCCATTATTATCAAAGAAAAATCAAATTATACTGCCATTCTTTTAGGATACCTATAGTAGAAATATAGTTTTCAAGAGTTTTCCTTTTTACCTTTTTTATGCTTCTCTTGAGTTCTCTATTTGGAGGTCAAATTTTTTGTTCAGATCTGGTCTTTTCATTAGAAATAGGTGAAATTCTCCTGTATCATTGAATGACCATTATCTTCCCTGGAAGATGATGCTCATTCTAGCTGGATAACTTATTCTT
>JAJPUD010034551.1:0-10777 GCA_023553655.1 Myrmecobius fasciatus
AAAAAAAAACATAAAAAAATAGGGAGTGAAGAGGAAAAAGTCAAGAAAAAATTTTTTTAATTGGAAGGGAAGAGGAGGAAGTAAGGGTGAGAGTGAACCTTATTCATAGAATTGGCTCAAAGAAGAAATGCCATAAGTTCTCAATATGTGTATAGAAATCTATCTTACACCATAGGAAAATAGGAGGGGAATGGGATATGATAAAGGAGATCATTTGGGATGGAGTTATCAATACCAAAAGACTTTTGAGAAGCAACTGGGTGAAAGTAGAGAGAGAATAAATGGGGGTGGGGCAGTTAGCAATGATTTTCAAACAAGTTTCTCTGATAAGGCTTTATTTCTCAAACCTAGAGGGAAATGACTCAAACTTCTAAAAAACAAGATAAATCATCAAATTATCTATGCCCCAAGTGGTATAAATTCATGCATATTCTTTGACCTAACACCATCACAATGTGTCATGAATATAAAAAGAAGTTTAAAGAAGGGAAAATGACTTATATGTACAAAAATATCCATAGCAACTCTCTTTTCGGGGCAAAAAAATTAGAAAATAAAGGAAGGTCAATCAATTCGGGAATGGCTCTATGAACTATGATCTATATTTATGATGGAACATTATCATTATATGGGAAATGGTGAGCAAGCAGGATGTTCTCAGATAAAAAAAAAATCTGAAAAATCCTCCATTAACTCAAGGAAAAGGAAATATACTGTATACAAAATAATAATAAAAGTTCTGGCATCATCAAGTGTGAATAACTTTATTATTCACAGTAGTACAATCGTCAACTATTGGGAAGAATTTATGATGAAAAATCTTGCCCATATCAAGAGAAGGAACTGATTATAATTGAATACAGATTTAAGCATTCTGTTTTTCTTCATCTCTCTGTTTTAAAATTATTTTTTCTTGAAAATTTTTATTTTAATTATGTCAGAGAGTATATTTTTTCACAACTTAATTTTTATGAAAGTGTTTTGCTGATGTGATTTCGTAATTGTAGGTGGCAATAAGGGAAAGAACCCAGAACTCAAGATTAAAAACAAATATTAAAAATTTTTCTTGTTTTGAATGTAATGGGAATAATTAAATCAATAATTAAAATAAAAGATAAAACAAATGAGTCCTACCAAATTTATTTTACAATGCAGATAAAGTGGTGTTATGTAAGCCAGGCAGGGTCAGAACAAAGAAAATTATAAAATAATTTCTATAATGAATATTGACAAGGAAATCATAAATAAAAGATTGGCAAAAAGATTACAACAACTTATCACCAGGACAATACAACATGACAAAATAGGATACTTTTTAAATTAAAGCTTTTTATTTATATAACATAGGTATGGGTAGTTTCCCAGCATTGATCTTTACAAAGCTTTCCATTAAAACTTTTACCACAGTCCCCTCCCCTCCCCTAGATGGCAGGAAGTCCACTACATGTTAATAATGTTGAAATACTTGACAAGTTGTGCAAGAAAAATCCTATTTACAAGAAAAAAAAAAGAAAATCAGAGAAAGGAAACACAATGCAAGCAAACCTCAATAGAGAGCATGAAAATGTTATGTTGTGGTCCATATTTCATATCCCTCTCTCTGGGTGTATATGGTTTTCTTCAGTGAATAATTGGAACTGGTTTGAGACAATTCTTTGTTGCAGAGAGCCATGTCCATCAGAATTGATCATGTAATATTGTTGTTGCTGTGTATAATGATCTCCTGGTTCTGCTCATTTCACTCAGCATCAGTTCATGCAAGTCTCTCCAGGCCTCTCTGAAATCGTCCTGCTGGTTGTTTCTTACAGAACAATAATATTCCATAACATTCATATACCATAATTTATTCAGCCACTCTCCAGTTGATGGGCATTCATTCAGTTTCCAGTTTCTAGCCACTACGGAAAGAGCTGTCACAAACATTCTTGCACATGTGGGTCCTTTTCCCTCCTCTAAGATCTCTTTGGGATATAGGCCCATTAGAAACACTGCTGGATCAAAGGGTATGCACAGTTTGATAAATAATAGCTCCAAATTACGCTCCAGAATGGTTGGATCCATTCACAGTTCCACCAACAATGTATCAGTATCCTAGTTTTCCCACATTCCCTCCAACATTCATTGTTATCTTTTCCTGTCATTTTAGCCAATCTGACAACTGTGCAGTGGTACCGCAGTTGTCTTAATTTGCATTTCTCTGATCAATAATAATTTGGAGCAACTTTTCATATGACTAGAGATGGTTTTAATGATGATGATCTGAAAAATGTCTGTTCATATACCTTGACCACTTATCTATTGAAGAGTGGCTTATAAATATGAGACAATTCTCTATATATTTTAGAAATGAGGCCTTTATCAGAACCATTAAATGTAAAGATGATTTCCCAATTTGATGCTTCCCTCCTAATCTTGTCTGCATTAGTTTTATTTGTACAGAAACTTTTTAACTTAATATAAGCAAAATTATCTATCTGGTGTTCAAATTAGGAGTTCCAGATCTTCTTTGGACATAAATGTATTCCATCTCCACAGGTCTGAGAGGTAAACTATATTATGTTCCTCTAGTTTGCTTACAAAATCACTCTTTATATCTAGATCTTGAACCCATTTAGATCTTATCTTGGTATGTGGTGTTAGGTATGGGTCAAGACCTAATTTCTTCCACACTAGTTTCCAATTTTCCCAGCAGTTTTTGTCAAATAGTGAGTACTTATCCCAAAAGCTGAGGTCTTTGGGTTTATCAAACATTAAATTGTTAAGGTTATTGCCTAGATTGTCCTGATAATCTATACTATGCCACTGATCGACTGCTCTATTTCTTAGCCCGTACCAAATGGTTTTGGTGACTGCTGCTTTATAATATAGTTTTAGATCTTCTACAGCAAAGCCACGTTCATCAGCCTTTTTTTTTTCATCAATCCCCTTGAAATCCTTGACCTTTTGTTCTTCCAAATGAACTTTGCTACTATTTTTTCTAGATATGTAAAATAATGTCTTGGGAGTTTGATTGTTATGGCACTAAATAAGTAGATTAGTTTGGGTAGTATTGTCATTTTTATTATATTTACTCTGCTGACCCATGAGCACTTAATGTTTTTCCAATTGATCAGGTCTGATTTTATTAGTGTGGAAAGTGTTTATTTAGTTTAGTTTGTATAGTTTCAGACTTTTCCTTAGCAGATAGATTCCCAAATATTTTATCATATCATCTGTTATTTGGAATGGAATTTCTTTTTTGTATCTCTTGCTGCTGAACGTTGCTGGTAATATATAAAAATGCTGATGATTTATGTGTATTAATTTGTAATCCTGCAACTTTGCTAAAGTTGTGAATTGTTTCTAGGAGTTTTTTAGTTGAGTCTCTAGGGTTCCCTAAGTATTCCATCATGTCATCTGCAAAGAGTGTTAATTTGGTTTCCTCATTAACTACTCTAATTCTTTTAATCTCTTTTTCTTCTCTTACTGCCAAAGCTAACATTTCTAAGACAATATTAAATAATAATGGTGACATTAGGCAGCCTTGTTTCACTGCTGTTCTTATTGGGAATGGTTCTAGTTTGTCTCCATTACATATGATGCTTGCTGATGGTTTTAAATAGATGCCACTAATCATTTTAAGGAAAAGCCCATTTATTCCTATACTCTCTAGTGTTTTTAATAGGAAAGGGTGTTGGATTTTATCAAATGCTTTTTCTGCATCTATTGAGATAATTATATGGTTTTGTTAGTTTTGTTATTAATATAATTAATTATGCTGATAGTTTTCCTAATATTGAACCAGCCCTGCATCCCTGGTACAAATCCTACTTGGTCATAGTGTACTATCCTGGGGATGACTTTCTGTAATCTCATTGCTAATATCTTATTTAAAATTTTTGCATCAATATTCATTAGGGAAATTGGTCTATAGTTTTCTTACTTTGTTTTCACCCTACCTGGTTTAGCTATCAGCACCATATCGGTCTCATAGAAGGAATTTGGCACTATACCTTCTGTCCCTATTTTCTCAAATAGTTTGTATAGTATTGGAATTAATTGTTTTTTAATGTTTGGCAGAATTCACATGTAAATCCATCTGGCCCCAGAGATTTTTTCTTAGGGAGTTGGTTACTAGCTTGTTCTATTTCTTTTTCTAATATGGAGCTATTTAAATAATTTATATCCTCTTCTGTGAACCTGAGGAATCTATATTTTTGTAGATATTCCTCCATTTCATTTAGATTATCAAACTTGCTGGCAAAAAGTTGGGCAAAGTAACTCCTAATTATTGCTCTAATTTCCTCTTCATTGGAGGAAAGTTCTCCCCTATCATTCTTGAGATTGACAATTTGATTTTTCTCTTTCCTTTTTCTTAAATTAACTAAAGGATTATCTATTTTGTTGGGGTTTTTTAGATTTTTTTTTATTAAAGCTTTTTATTTGTATAACATATGTATGGGTAGTTCCCCAGCATTGATCTTTACAAAGCTTTCCATTACAAATTTTACCCCCAGTCCCCTCCCCTCCTCTAGATGGCAGGAAGTCCACTGCATGTTAATAATGTTGAAATGCTTGAGAAGTTATGCAAGAAGCATCCTATCTACAAGAAAAAAAAAGAATCAGAAAAAGGCAACACAATGCAAGCAAATGTCAACAGAGAGCATGGAAATGTTACGTTGTGGTCCATATTTCATATCCCTCTCTCTGGGTGTATATGGTTTTCTTCATTGAACAACTGGAACTGGTTTGAGACAATTCTTTGTTGAAGAGAGCCATGTCCATCAGAATTGATCATCATGTAATACTGTTGTTGCTGTGTATGATGATCTCCCGGTTCTGCTCATTTCACTCAGCATCAGTTCATGCAAGTCCCTCCAGGCCTCTCTGAAATCGTCCTGCTGGACATTTCTTACAGAGAAATAATATTCCATAACATTCGTATACCATAATTTATTCAGCCACTCTCCAATTGATGGTCATCCCTTCAGTTTCCAGTTTCTAGCCACTACAAAAAGGGCTGCCACAAACATTCTTGCACATGTTGGTCTCTTTCCCTCCTCTAAGATCTCTTTGGGATATAAGCCCAATAGAAACACTGCTGGGTCAAAGGGTATGCACAGCTTGACAACTTTTTGAGCATAGCTCCAAATTGCTCTCCAGAATGGTTGGATTTGTTCACAGTTCCACCAACAATGTATTAGTGTCCCAGCCCTCCCACATCCCCTCCAACATTCATCGTTATCTTTTCCTGTCATTTTAGCCAATCTGATAGGTGTGTAGTGGTACCTCAGAGTTGTCTTAATTTGCATTTCTCTGATCAATAGTGATTTGGAGCAACTTTTCATATGACTAGAGATGGTTTTAATTTCATCATCTGAAAATTGTCTGTTCATATCCCTTGACCAATTATCTATGGAAGAGTGGCTTGAATTCTTATCTATATGAGACAATTCTGTATATATTTTCTTTTCTTTTCTTTTCTTTTTTTTTCTCCATTTTTTAAAGATTTTTATTTGTATAACATATGTATGGGTACTTCCCCAGCATTCATCTTTACAAAGCTTTCCATTACAAATTTTACCGCCAGTCCCCTCCCCTCCCCTAAATGGCAGGAAGTCCATGACATGTTAATAATGTTGCATTACTTGACAAGTTATGCAAGAAAAATCCTATCTCCAAGAAAAAAAAAGGAAATCAGAGAAAGGCAACACAATGCAAGCAAATATCAATAGAGATCATGAATATGTTATGTTGTGGTCCATATTTCATATCCCTCTCTCTGGGTGTATATGGTTTTCTTCAGTGAACAACTGGAACTGGTTTGAGACAATTCTTTGGTGCAGAGAGCCATGTCCATCAGAATTGATCATCATGTAATACTGTTGTTGCTGTGTATAATGATCTCCTGGTTCTGCTCGTTTCACTCAGCATCAGTTCATGCAAGTCTCTCCAGGCCTCTCTGAAATCATCCTGCTGGTCATTTCTTGCAGAACAATAATATTCCATAACATTCACGTATCATAATTTATTCAGCCACTCTCCAATTGATGGGCATCCCTTCAGTTTCCAATTTCTATTCACTACAAAAAGGGCTGATACAAACATTCTTGCACATGTGGGTCCCTTTCCCTCCTCTAAGATCTCTTTGGGATATAGGCCCAGTAGAAACACTGCTGGGTCAAAGGGTATGCACAGTTTGATAACTTTTTGAGCATAGCTCCAAATTGCTCTCCAGAATGGTTGGATCCGTTCACAGTTCTACCAACAATGTATTAGTGTCCCAGTTTTCCCACATCCCCTCCAACATTCATCGTTATCTTTTCCTGTCATTTTAGCCAATCTGACAGGTGTGTAGTGGTACCTCAGGGTTGTCTTAATTTGCATTTCTCTGATCAATAGTGATTTGGAGCAACTTTTCATATGACTACAGATGGTTTTAATTTCATCATCTGAAAATTGTCTATTCATATCCCTTGACCACTAATCTGTTGAAGAGTGGCTTGAATCCTTATATACATGAGACAATTCTCTATATATTTTAGAAATGAGGCCTTTATCAGAACCATTAAATGTAAAGATAATTTGCCAATTTGATGCTTCCCACCTAATATTGTCTGCATTAGTTTTATTTGTACAGAAACTTTTTAACTTAATATAATCAAAATTATCTATCTGGTGTTCAATTAGGAGTTCCAGATCTTCTTTGGACATAAATTTATTCCTTCTCCACAGGTCTGAGACGTAAACTATATTACGTTCCTGTAATTTGTTTACAAAATCATTCTTTATATCCAAATAATGAACCCATTTAGATCTTATTTTGGTATGTGGTGTTAGGTATGGGTTGTATATATTTTAGAAATGAGGCCTTTATCAGAACCATTAAATGTAAAGATGATTTCCCAATTTGATGCTTCCCTCCTAATCTTGTCTGCATTTGTTTTGTTTGTACAGAAACTTTTTAACTGAATATAATCAAAATTATGCATCTGGTGTTCAATTAGGAGTTCCAGGTCTTCTTTGGACATAAATTTATTCCATCTCCACAGGTCTGAGAGATAAAGTATATTACGTTCCTCTAACTTGATTACAAAGTCCCTCTTTATATTCAGATCTTGCACCCATTTAGATCTTATCTTGTTAAGTGGTGTTAGGGATGGGTCAAGCCCTAATTTCTTCCACACTCGTTTCCAGTTTTCCCAGCAGTTTTTGTCAAATAGTGAGTACTTATCCCAAAAGCTGGGGTCTTTGGGTTTATCAAACACTAAATTGCTAACATTATTACCTAGCTTGTCCTGATATCCTATTGTATGCCACTGATCAACTGCTCTATTTCTCAGCCTGTACCAAATGGTTTTGATGACCGCTGCTTTATAATATAGTTTTAGATCTGGTACAGCAAGGCCACGTTCATCTGCCTTTTTTTTTCATTAATCCCCTTGAAATCCTTGACCTTTTGTTCCTCCAAATTAACTTTGCTACTATTTTTTCTAGATTTGTAAAATAATTTCTTGGGAGTTTGATTGGTATGGCACTAAATATGTAGATTAGTTTGGGTAGTATTGTCATTTTTATTATGTTTGCTCTGCCTACCCATGAGCACTTAATATTTTTCCATTGTTTAGGTCTGATTTTATTTGTGTGGAAAGTGTTTTGTAATTTAGTTCATATAGTTTCTGACTTTTCCTTAGCAGACAGATTCCCAAATATTTTATCCTACAATCTGTTATTTGGGTGGAAAGTGTTTTGTAGTTTAGTTCATGTAGTTCCTGACTATTCCTTGGCAGATAAATTCCCAAATATTTTATACTATCAACACTTATTTTGAATGGAATTTCTTTTTGTATCTCTTGCTGCTGAACTTTATTGGTAATATATAAAAATGCTGATGATTTATGTGGATTTATTTTGTATCCTGCAACTTTGCTAAAGTTGTGAATTGTTTCTAGTAGTTTTTTAGTTGAGTCTTTAGGGTTCTCTACATATACCATCATGTCATCTGCAAAGAGTCATAATTTGGTTTCCTCATGACCTACTCTAATTCCTTTAATCTCTTTTTCTTCTCTTACTCCCAAAGCTAACATTTCTAAGACAATATTAAATAATACTAGTGACATTGGGCAGCCTTGTTTCACTCCTGTTTTTATTGGGAAGGGATCTAGTTTGACTCCATTACATATGATGCTTGCTGAAGGTTTTAAGTAGATACTACTAATCTTTTTAAGGAAAAGCCCATTTATTCCTATACTCTCTAGTGTTTTTAATAGGAATGGGTGTTGGATTTTATCAAAGGCTTTTTCTGCATCTATTGAGATAATCATATGGTTTTTATTAATTTGGTTATTAATACAATTGATTATGCTAATAGTTTTCCTAATAGTGAACCAGCCCTGCATTCCTGGTATAAATCCTACTTGGTCATGGTGCATTATCCTGGGGATGACTTTCTGTAATCTTGTTGCTAGAATCTTATTTAAATTTTTTGCATCAATATTCATTAGGGAAATGGGTCTATAGTTTTCTTTCTCAGTTTTCTCCCTACCTGGTTTAGTTATCAGCACCATATCTGTGTCATAGAAGGAATTTGGTAGTACACCTTCTTTCCCTATTTTTTTCAAATAGTTTATATAGTATTGGGATTAATTGTTCTTTGAATGTTTTGTAAAATTCACATGTAAATCCATCTGGCCCTGGAGATTTTTTCTTAGGGAATTGATTAATAGATTGTTCTATTTCTTTTTCCAAAATAGGGCTACTTAAATAATTTATTTCCTCTTCTGTTACCCTTGGCAATCTATATTTTTGTAGATATTCATCCATTTCATTTACCTTATCAAATTTATTGATAAAGTTGGGCAAAGAAACTCCTAATTATTACTCTAATTTCCTCTTCATTGGAGGAACATTCTCTTTTATCATTTTTGAGACTAATAATTTGATTTTCCTCTTTTCTTTTTCTAATCAAATTAACTAAAAGCTTATCTATTTTGTTGTTTTTTTTCATAAAACCAACTCTTAGTTTTATTTATTAATTCAATAGTTTTCTTATTTTTAATTTTATTGATCTCCCTTTTAATTTTCAGAATTTCCAATTTGGTATTTAATTGAGGGTTTTTAAATTGGTCTTTTTCTAGCTTTTTAAATTGTAAGCCCAGTTCATTGATCTTCTCTTTCTCTGTTTTACGCAAGTAAGCATCTAGAGATATAAAATTACCCCTTATAACAGCTTCAGCCGTGTCCCACAAATTTTGTTATGTTGTCTCATTGTTGTCATTCTCCTGGATGAAATTTTTGATTGTGTCTATAATTTGCTCTTTCACCCATTCATTCTTCAGGATTAGATTATTTAATTTCCAAATAACTTGTGGTCTATTTTCTCCTGGCCTTATATTACATGTGAGTTTTATTGCATCATGATCTGAGAAGGATGCATTTACTATTTCTGCTTTTCTGCATTTGATTTTGAGGTTTTTATGCCCTAACACATGATCAATTTTTGCATAAGTTCCATGAACCCCTGAGAAAAACGTATACTCCCTTCTATCACCATTCAATTTCCTCCAGAGATCTATCATCCCTAACTTTTCTAGCCTTTTGTTAATCTCCCTAACTTCTTTCTTATTTATTTTGGAATTTGATTTATCTAATTCTGAGAGAGCAAGGTTGAGATCCCCCACTAGTATAGTATTACTGTCTATTTCTCCTTGCTCCTCTGTTAGTTTCTCCTCTAGGAATTTGGATGCTATACCCCTTGTTGCATATATGTCAAGTATTGATACTGCTTCATTGTCTTTTAACCCTTTAATAAAATATAGTTTCCTTCCTTATCTCTTTTAATTAGATCTATTTTTGTTTTTACTTGATCTGAGATAAGGATTGCTATCCCTGCCTTTCTTTGTTCACCTGAAGCATAGAAGATTCTGCTCCAGCCCTTTACCTTCACTCTGTATGTATCTCTGTGCTTTAGATGTGTTTCTTGTAAACAACATATTGTAGGATTTTGGCTTTTAATCCAGTCCACTACCTGCTTCCGTTTTATGGAAGAGTTCATCCCATCCACATTCACAGTTAAAATAACTATATCTATATTCCCTGACATCTTATTTACCCAGAGTTATCATTTTCTCTTCCCTTTCCCCTCTCTCCCTTCCCCCCTCCCCAGTACTTTGCTCTTGATGACCACCTCCCACCAATAATCCTCCTCCCTTTAGAGTCCCTCCCTCCCCTTTATACCTTTCCCCTAATCCTTCTATTAGTTTATCCCTTTCCTTTTCTCCCCTCCCTCCTACCTTCCCACAAGGAGGGTCAGGCCTTTCTTTGAAGCCAAATGTGTCTGATATACTCTCTTAGAGTCCAATCTAATGAGAGTAAGGTTTACACAATACTCATCGCCCTCCCTTCTTTCCCTCAATTATATTAGATCTTCTATGCCTCTTTATGAGATTTTGCCTTATTTTACCTCCTTTATTTTTACTTTATTTTGCCTCCTTTCCCCCCTCCCCCCTTTTTCTTTTTCAGTATGTTATCCCTTCCACCTCTAATTTCTTTTCCATTATTATCAAAGAAAAATCAAATTATACTGCCATTCTTTTAGGATACCTATAGTAGAAATATAGTTTTCAAGAGTTTTCCTTTTTACCTTTTTTATGCTTCTCTTGAGTTCTCTATTTGGAGGTCAAATTTTTTGTTCAGATCTGGTCTTTTCATTAGAAATAGGTGAAATTCTCCTGTATCATTGAATGACCATCATCTTCCCTGGAAGATGATGCTCATTCTAGCTGGATAACTTATTCTT